>PVHP010046508.1:0-13263 GCA_004024765.1 Zapus hudsonius | reverse complement strand
TCTCTCTCTCTCTCTCTGCTTGAAAATGAATAAATAAAATATTTTTAAAAAAGAATGCAAGGCTGGACAGGGCAAAAGCAGCTGGACAGATCCTCTGGCCAGAGCAAGGCTATCTGTGGGTGGGAAGGGCAGGACTTTAGCTGGGATTATAGGACCAGTTAGGATGTCTCCCTGGGCAGTGGCCCGCTCCTTCTGTGTTCGAGAATGGTCACTGTCTAGAGTGTGGAGTCATACTTAGGTGAGCCCTTCCTCGATGCTAAACAAGCAATGATTTAATGATAGGTCTTAAGGTCCCAGGGGCAGCGAGGCTCTCCCCAAAGTCATAAACCAGAAAAGAACACACAAGAGAAAAATCTCTAACAGGCAGTGATCTTCCAGAAACTTCTTCACTATATATGTACATGTGTGTATACATGACATGTGCCCACCAACCAGCATTTGTGATACAATGGATTTTGTGGGTGGTAGGCAGCAACGTTTTAAAAGAATGTGTGTGTGTGTCTCTGTGTGTGTGTCTGTGTCTCTGTGTGTGTGTGTCTGTCTGTCTGTCTGTGTGTGTCCGTGTGTGCCCGTGTGTCCGTGTGTGTGTCCGTGTGTGTGTCTGTCTGTCTGTGTCTGTGTGTGTGTCCGTGTGTGCCCGTGTGTGTGTGTGTGTGTGTGTGTGTGTGCACGTGTGTTGGTATCCATGTATATGTATGAGTGTTGTATAAAAGCCAAAGGACAACCTCCAGGATTATTCCTACCGTCAACTTTTGATGGCTCTGCTCAGTGGTCACTGTGCTTGTCCAGGTACAAGATGGCTAGATCCTGGACGTGCCCCATGTGCTCGTGTCCCCAAGCCTTCCTTCTCTAAGCCCCACTGCAGTACACGCTGACGCTCTCTGCTTTCTCGTCACCTTTTCACCAGGAGCGAGTTCCCGGCCAGGGTCCCAGGCCCTCTCTGTGACTTCTGAACAGAGATACAGCCCGACACCATTTATCACCGTATGGTTATGGGAGAGAAAAGAAAAGCCTTGTGTGGGAATGACCTGGTGGTCACATTGCTGATGAGTGACAGGGGTCGTTTTCTGAGTTAGGCTTCGTTCGCTTGGGATTATCTCGTAGCAATGCCTCGGTAGGAATTAGGACTCTGTGACAGGGTTCTTGAGCCTCTGCAGTGACCAGTCCTGGGATTCTGGGATGCAAAGTAGCAGTCTTGGCCTCTACATCTGTCGGGGGCGAAAGCCTTTGGGGGCCTTTGGAGGCACAGCCTGGCTGAGTCTTGGATGGCACCTGACAGCCTGCCAAGAGGGGCTTGGCTTCATGAGTTTCAGGAGGCGATCACGATTGGCTATTATGCACAGGTTCTTATCATTAACCCCCTGATTGGCCAGAAAGCTCTATATACACTGCCTCGTTCCCTGCAATAAAGAACACACATTCATCAACCCACAATCCAGGTGTGTATGTGTATTTGTGTGATCACTGCCCTCAGCGGGCGACTGGCAGTGATATACATCCTGGACCTCCCTCGCCCCTCCCCAGAGTGTGACAACCACAGTGATCCCTGGGGAAGAGAGTCACTGTTTTAGGGTAACAGGTCTGCAGTTTGATAATAATGCTGAGATTTATAAATCTCTGCTGGATAGTTGGTGCTCATCTGGAAGCGTTGATAGAATATGTAAAAGGCTTTTTGTTGTTTCTGTTCCCCAAAGCCGCCCCCCACAGACACCAGACGCACACTGCTTCTTGCTGGCATTATAGAGGTAGGGGCTGCGGGCACGCTGTGTGCACATGTGCACACACACACTCTCACACACACACGCACACACACACATGCATGCACACAACATTGACTCACTCACTGCTTTTCTCTCTCATTATCTCTAAGTTCATCCACCTCGGTTTCCCCTAATGCTTGACACTGGAGGCGTCTTCACTTCAGCAATAATACACATTAAAGGGAAAAAAAACCATGAAAAGAACCTTTCCTCAATATCCATGCTATTAAGAGATTTACTTACCAAACATGAAAGCAAATCTACTTGAATAATTTTCAGCATGTTTGGGATAATCATACAAATGTTCACTCCGGATTAGTGGCTGCAGTGAGTTCTATTATTTGATTCTCAAGCAAGGAGCCATCGCAGAGCTCCTGCGAGGAACTCCACTCTCTCACACCGTGGGAGTCTTTTATTTTGCTACTGGATCCTGCTTTCCAAACTTGGGCTTTGATGATATGTTCGATATTATGTTCATAAGTGGATGGGTGCCTCCTTCCACGCGCCTCTTTGTGGTTTTGTGGTTCCCCTTCGGGAAGCTTCTTCTTTCAACCTCATCCTAGACTGAAGTGTGCACCCCACCGTGCACCCCACCAGGAACGTCTGCCCCAGGGTCTCAAGCAGCCATCATTGAAATGGTCTGCACTTACTGCTTTGGGGGGTTGTTTTTCCTCTTCCCCCCCACCTCTCTCTCTCATCTATCTATTGATCTATCTATCATCTACTATCTATCATATATACATGTATGAAAGATCATATATATGATACATATCACATATGCTTATAAGTTATTGGTGCACATTCATTGTACATAGTGAAGGATTTCGTTTTCTTTTGTGTGAGCCATTTATTTTAACCATGCATTACTTTCTTCCTCTTCTTTCTCCCCTCAAACCCCTTAAGTTATTTTTGCTCATTTCCCCAGATGGTCTCCTCGATGTCTATTCCTAGGTACATATATGATTTATATACTTATATAAAATCCAAGGACCAAAAGTGGAAAAAAACATGGTGTTTGTCTTCCGAGTCTTACTTTGGATGGATGTAATGACTTTACTCTGTCTTCCCTTTCAGGCTTTGACTTCTATCATGTCTCTGGAGATCATTGCAGACACCATCTGTAAATGCAGGAACAGGCTTTCCTCTCCAGCTTTTCTCTCATCCCTCCCTCCTTTATTGGCGATCTCATTTCTATACGGTATCCATAATGCTTGTTGTGTTAGACACTATCCGAGCCGTGACAAAATACTAGAGCAAAACAACTTAAGGGAGAAGAGGTTTTGGCTCACGGTTTCAGTCTATCCTGGCAGGGAGGGCGTGGCCGAGAACAGTTCCCATCATGGAAACCAGGAGGGGTAGAGGAGGAGAGGGAGAGAAAGAAGAGAGAGGCGAGACACCTTCTCTCTCTCTCTGGCTCTCTCCTGTTGCATCTTGGCCTCAGGCTGTGGGATGACAGGTGTGTTGACCCACTTCTTTAATCCTGTCTGGCAATGCCATCCCAACCCCTGACAGGTGTCCTTAGTTAACCTTCCAGAGGCTTCTCAACCCAATCAGTTGCAGATCAGTTACCACGCTTCCCTTTCTTCATGCAGTCCTAATTCCCACACCTGTTTTGGTCTTGAACAGATTCACCTGTTCACTGACTGGTCCCTTGAACTGGGATAATCCAGAGTGTCTCTCACTCTGATGACTGGGTGCTGGAATTGAGACAGCTTGCTGTTTTGGAAGTTTTGTGCCCATGGATTCTCCAGCTCCAGCCCATGATTTCCAGCTGTCTTGAGCGGACTTCTTCATCCTCCTTTCCCCTGGAAGACAGTGAGGTGCTCCGCTCTTGTCTTCAGATCCCACTTGGGAGGCTGTGTGCTTCCTTCCTTCCACACGAGCCTTAGAGACATCAGCTATCCCCATCGGGGCTTCCTTCTTCCCAGCGCTGTCCACGTCTCCGAGGGTCTTGGGTTCCGTGCTTGCTCTGCACACATCTATTTCCTGATGTTTTCTCTGCCTTGTTTTCTGTGAGTTTGTCTTTCTCCCAAGGGCTTGGTTGCCTTCTACCTCCTTGGTGGCTGTGGTACCCTGTTCTCCTCAGCATCTTCCCCTGGGCTCTGTCAGCCAGAGTCTCCTCCCCTCCTGGGCCTCCTCTGGGTGTCTCCTGCTCCACTTGGTGCTGTGCCTTTCTTTATGCTCAGTGTTGTCATTGTCAGATTCCCAGGACCCAGACCGCTCTCCACCTGTGTCTTCCTTCTCCTTCCATCCTGCTGCTCCCAGGCCCCTGGGAGGATAGACATCCGACATCCTTATCTGAGGCATACACTTTAATGAGGTAGTTTAGGGGTGACAGGGCCCTGAAAATTAAAAGTGAGGAGTGTGATGTCCTTGAGCCTATGCCTGTGGTAAGGAGTTCCCTTCCTAGATCTGTTTTTCCTTGAATTCAACCTGAGTCCTTCCCTAGAAAAGGCTGTCCCCCAGTCAGGTGTCTGCAGGGACCACCCCTCCCCTTCCAGCCCCTCCCCTTGAATGGGAGGTGTCTAGTTAGAGCTACAACCTAGGTGCTAAAATTGATTGGTCAGATATTAACCAATCAGCTGTCTCTCTGACTGACCTGGGGAGGACTTAAAACTAGCTTCCCTAGAGGAAGCCGGCCCTTGTTCGCCACATGACCAGGCCGCAGAAGGATCTCTGAATTTCCAGGCCTTAAGAAGGTAAGGCCTTCCCCAGCCCCAGATAATGGCTGGGGTGGAGGAGGCAGGCTCCAGACTTTTTCCCTCATGAACCTCTCCTTCTCATAATGGGAGCTTTCTGTTATCTTTTCTTGGGCTGCTTATTTAGTTTAATAACATAAGTTCTGTTAAACTCTGACACGTTTTCTCCCCACACTGGTGGCTGGAGAGCTCTGTAACTTCCCACACGGTGACTTGGAAATTTCCCCATCCTACTCCCCTGTCATGGTTTGATCCAGGCGTCCCCCACAAACAAATGAATGTGTTCTGATAGATCGATCCTCAGCTGATGGCAATTCGGGAATTAGAACCTCACTAGAGCTGTGTTGTTGGGGTGGGCTTTTGAGGGTTATAAGCCAGCTTCCCCTTGCCAGTATTTGGCACACCTTCCTGCCACTGTTTGCAGAGCTGTGGCAGAGGTGATGTCCACCCTCTGCTCATGCCATCATTTTCCCTGCCAGGATGGAGTCTCCCCTCGAGTCCATAAGCCAAATGAACCCATTCCTCCACAAGCCGCTTTTGTTTGGGTTCTTTCTGCGCAGCAACTAGAAAGCTGACTGCAACATCCCCTTTTCCTAATTTACTAAATTAGAATAAATGTGTAATATAACTTAAAAAAAAAAAGAAAAGGCTGTCCCCTTCTGAGAAGGCCACACCCTTCCTGGAAGATGGAGATTCCTGAGACTCTGCCCAGAAACCTGTAGTGCACCATCCGGAACCCAGAAAAGGCTCTGATCGGGCTCTCTAAGTGGGCTTCTCAAACCCATTCTTGCCTTCTTGGGCATTCCCCCCTTCACTTAAGTTCTGTCTGTAATCTAACAAAACCCAGAAACTCTACCCTCTGCTCTGTGGATGTCAATTCTTTGAATTCACAAGAAGCCAGAGACACCCCAAAATTCTCATATCATACCTTTGCATTACATTTCATATTTGTGACATGGCTGAGGATTCCTGTATCCCAATTCCTACATCAGTCCCAGAGAAAACCCCAGAACCTGGAAACCCCTCATCCCATGGAAAACTGGGAAGTCTGGCCACCCCAGTACAATGTACATGGGTCTCAGGTAGAGTCCTCAGAGGGGCTCAGGTGTGAAGCTGTCTGATTATGTGATGTGTGGTTTGGGGGGGACAGGAAGGTGGGTGCCTTTGTCAGAGACTTACAGGAGCCCTGTTTCCTGCTTTTCCTCCTTATAACTTGATTTTTTTTTTTTAGCATTTGTAGTATCAGCCTGCCTTCCTAAATTAACAGCAACCATATGCTATTTTTTAATTGGCACTTAAAATATGCCAATTCTTACAACACCAAGACATTTTTGTCAATTTTAGATATTTACAATGTTTTTTTTTTTCCATCTAAGCCATTAAATTCCTGGTACTGCTCAGAGAATGGGTTCCCTGTGATGGGGACCAGCTGAAGGTGCTGGCAGCTGGGAAGTGGGGCTCAGCATGCGGGCCCTCTAGGCTTCCTGCTGTGGAGTGTAAGTGGAGGTGTCTCTAGTCGTCTGCTCTTTTATATACCTGGGTGACAGGGACAGTGGACACCTCACTTCACACCATGATGGTGACAATGTCCCTGTGGGGTGCAGGAGGGGTCTACAGGTGGCTGCAGTGGGGAAGGGCCTGACACAGCAGGAGGAGAATCAAATGGCAATGGGAACCCCAAGTTGCACTCCCCCATGAACCCTAGACACCTTGGAGCTCAAGACAGCCAACAAGTGTGCCATTGATGATCTCCCCTGGAAACCCAGAAGGTCAAAGAGCTCGAGGAAGCCAGCTTTAGGACATCCAAGTGAGGCTCCGGACAGGGTGAGGGAGAGCAGCCCTCAGCCAAGGTCACAGGTGTGATCTGCTTCTCTGCTCCTCTCAGGACCCTGGGCTGCGTGTTTATCTTAGTTTCCCTACTGTGGTTTAATTACAAGATGGGATAAATCTGCAGTCCTGGAATCCCACCTCACCCTGCTAACGAGTGGGCCGTAAACTACCTTTGTCAATCAACATGGAGGGCTTAACTGTGACTGCCTGGTGGAGTCTGTCCCACAGTGGATGAAACCATAGGGCAGGTGATTGCTTAGAGGAATTCTTCCAGAGGTTAGTCAGTTTTCCTTTTGGAATCAGCAGTGGGGGGTCTTAGGAGCACAGAGCACCACCATGCAAGACTCTGGGCCTTCTCCCCCAGGGTCCAGACTTGGACCTGGTGCTCTCTGTCCAGTCCAGGCCTGATGGGTGATAGACTCCACCAGGCTGCCATCTTGGATTAATGGAACCTTGTAATAGAGCTTGGAGGACTCTCAGATCCCCGATCAGCCTTCTTCCACAAGAACCATGCTTGGCTTGAACCCTTGATGATGGTTGACCTCTGGTTTCCCCTTGACTGGATCAGAAATCAAAGAAGGGACATGACTTTGGACAGGTCTGGGAAGGTATTTGCAGGAAGGATTAATCTAGGGGGTCATGCCCTCATCTGGAGTGGGGGGCACAGATGTCAAGAGGTCTAAGGGAAAAGTATGACTGTTGTTTGCTGTCCACCTTCACCCCTCGCTGGTGTGTCTTCCCCACTGCTGACACCAGAAGCCAGTTTCTTTAGCTTTCCAACCTAGACCAATCAGGGGCTCTCCCAGAATCCTCCAGGCCTTCACCACCAGACTGGGACTGCTGACGCATCCATCCGGCGAGGTGGACAGAGTAGCTACCAGGCTCTTGGCCATTTTGTTAGGTCATCTGTGTTGTGTAAGCCAACTGAATGCATCTCCTGTAGCACATATCCATCCTACCATCTGGTCCACTAGAGAACAAGGTGCAGGGCATGCTACCTGTGTGGGTGGGGTCCGAGCAGGTGGACGGGCTTGTATTACCTCCATCGTTCTCCTAGAACAAAGAAACAGAAGTGAAAAGAACTGTACTCACAAGAGAGAAACCGACACTCAGGCGAGCTAATCCAAGCTCTAAAGAAACCCTCACAGCTGGGGAATGACACAGGCCTGTCATCCCAGCTCCTCAGGAGGCTGAGGGAAGCATCATGAATTCGTGGCCAGCCTGAAAGAATTAGTGAGAGTCTGTATCCAAACTCAAAGTTAAAAGGGGAAATAGTTCAGGGTAGAGTCCTGCATGGCCTGTGCAAAGCCTTGGCTCCAATCCCCAGCACTCAAAGGAAGAGAAACCTTGCATCTGAAGTGGAAAAGGCCAAGGCTCATTGGTAAAACAGAAGGAGAGAGAACCAGACCTCTGAAAGTGTCTGCTAAGGGAAGGTCGGCAGGGAAGAATGAGCCCGAGGCCCTGGAGGCGTTCATGTACCATGATGCTCTGGCCCCCAGTCAGAGATGGGGCTCCCTCCCTTCTTAAAATGCAGAGAGCCCCTCCGGCCCCTCCTCCAGTGGGGGACTACCAGTTCCTTCTTCTTGTCCATTGGTAACAAGGATAACTCTATTCTTTCCTTCTTGTTTTCTGAGAGCACTTCATGCCTTTAGGATCACAACTACGTGGTTGATCAAACTTTCTATTTTTCATATTGAATTGTGTTTGTTTTAATTTTGTAGCAATTATATATATACATATATATATAGTTTAATATGCAAACTTTTTTCTATAAATTTGCCCTTTTGGACTCTTTAAACCATGTTTGAGATTAGATAAACAGCCTCTTAAATTTCGGTCTAGCATGTTTTATGATTTTATTTTATTGTTTTCTATTAAACATTTAAACCACTGAAATTTATTTTGGCATTCGATGTGAGATCATGGGTAAGTCTTCATTTCTGTTTGAATGGCTGGACATCGAATTTTCTTGGTCATTTATCAGTTAAACCATTTCCTGCCTGTGGCAGTTCACTTTTACTTAGATCTGTTTCTAGTTTTCTTCCTTTGGACACTATCCTTTTCCACTCCCTCCCATATTGACACTTGCTTTGCATGTGTGTATGTGTTTGTGTGTGTGCATGTCTGTGGTGTATGTGTGCTATATGAACACGTGTGCTGATGCATGTGCCCTGTGCACACACATGCAGAGGCCACAGGAGAACTCTGGTGTCCTCTGATATCACTCACCCCTGTGTTTCCTGGAGACAGAGTCTCTCACTGAACTCAGAGCTGCTGTTTTCAGTCAGACTGGCTGACCAGGAATCCCAGTGATTTTCCTGTCTGAACTCTCCGTGTCTCTGGGGTAACAGGCATGAATGTCCATACACAGCTGTTTACTTGGGTGCTGGGGATTGAACTGGGGTCCTTCATGTCCTCATGCTCACGGAGCAACTAAGCCATTGCCCACTCACATCAGAGTTTTGAACTGTAGTACAACTTCATATTTGACAGAAAAATCTCTTCCCTTAGTTTCTTTGATGATATGTAATGGCTGCTCCTGTCGTTAGTTTTTCTAGGAAATCTGAGCATCTTTGTGTCATGGTGTAGAACTGTTCTAATGAGAATTGTGTCAAGGGTAGGCATTGATGGGGAGGATATACCGAGCTGGGTCAGAAAGTTCTGCAGAGCCTGTGTTTCCACGTGCTGGGACATGGTGTTGAATGGCTGTTCTCAGTTCTGGTCTTCCCAGGCTCCCCTAACAGTTGGACCCAGGCCAGGCCCAGCAGGTTCAAGTTCAGCCTGGACTGGCCTGAGGCCCCCAGAGCCTTATGCAGCCCCTAACCAGGACTGGATTTCTACATGCGCCTGACTGGGTAGGTGAGCTGGGTCTCTCACAGCTGAGGCCTGACTGGACAGATGGCCTGGGCTGTATCATATTTAAAAAAAAACTTTTATTGACAGCTTCCATAAGTATAGATAATAAACCATGATAATTCCCTCCCACGCCTCCATTCTCCCCCTCTCATAATCCACCGTTCATTGAATCTCTTCCCTCTTCCTCGTCGTCTCTCTTTTGTTTTGATCTCATCTTTTCCTCCTATTATGAAGGCTTGTGTAGATAGTGTCAGGCACTGTGAGGTCATGAACATCAAGGCCATTTTGTGTCTGGATGACAACATTGTAATCAGTCCTTCCCTCCTTTGGCTCCTACATTCTTTCTGCCACCTCTTCCAAAATGGACCCTGGGCCTTTTAGGGTGTGATAGAGATGTCTCAATGCTGAACCCTCCACTGTCAGGTCTTCTCAACACTCTGAGATGTGCATTCTGAGTCATCCCAGTGGTCACCTCCATCTGAAAAGAGAAGCTTCTTTAGGCAGAAGTGAGAGTAGCATTAATATATGAGTATATACAGTTTTTAAAAGTGCTTATAAGGCAGTTTGGTGGACATGATATTATGCCTTTAACCAGACAACAGCGGGCATTACTCCCCTAGGGCTCATGACCTCCACTGCAATAGGCTTTTGCCTAGGTCTTCAGTACCAGGCATGTATTCCCTCCCATGGAGCAGACCTCCCCTCCAATTAGAGAGCTATTGGTTTCCCCTTAACAGACATGCCACTATTGCACCAGTTAACACGTTTGACCTGGCTGGCCAATCTTAAAGCTTGCAAGGTCCACTGCTGTTTATCATTGTTGATGGCTTGTCTCTCCCTAGGGCTACATGCAGCCATAGCTTTTTCCAGCTTTCTGTCAGCTGGTTAACAGGGAGGAGATTTGCAGCTCAATTCCAGCTTGATTTCTCAGTGACTGCAGCCCAAGTATGTGGGGTCTTCAGCAATAGGGTCTTACCATATAGTTCTGGTGGGCAACCGAGAGTCTTGGCAATGGCCTGTAATGTTTTAGGAGCCTCAGGAACCTCCCTGGCCAACACTTCACTGAAAGGTGTCCCATCCCTGGCACTGAAATTTTTCTAGTAACAATCTATGACTTCTGGGTGTGCTGTTATCCAAAGAGGTAGGTTTCCATATGGCTTATTCTAAACCTCTTGAAATTTTATTAACCCTCCTCCCACCCTTCCTTTACTCGATCCCTTCCCCTGACCCCCTAAAATACCCTCCCCTTAAGTCCTCCCCTTTCCTCCCTCCCTTACAACCGCTATCTAGCTTTCTGGCCTCTACTACTGACTTTTATTCCAACTCACATACAAGTCTAAACATGTGTAGCTAGGATTCACATGTGAGAGGAAACGTGGTGTTTGGCTTTCTGGGCCTGGATTACCTCACTTAGTATAATCCTTTCCGGATCCATCCATTTGCTTGCAAGTTTCATAATTTCATTTTTCTTTACCTCTGAACAGAACTCCTTTGAATAAATGTACCACGTCTTCATTATCCATTCATAGTTGAGGGACATCCAGGCTGGTCCTAGTTTTTGTGAATAGAGTCGCAACAAACATAGATCATGTCGCTGCTCCCCCTATACTTTCTCCTGGGTCCCAGTGAGTGTGGGAGAGAGAAGAGACAGATGCGGATGAAGCCAGTCTGATATTAGAGAATAGAGAGCTGAATGCTCACCTCGTTGTGAGCATTCAGCTGTCTATTCTTCACTGATGGGTCTTGGAGTCTCCTGGTATTCTCTGCTTAGCATCTGCAAGATAAAACAGATGCTCTGAGCAAGGGAGAGAGCAGCTTTAATTGAGGGGATGTGCCTAGGGGTTTGAGAGACATTTTGCTGCAGCTACCAACTCAGTTCATTTCACGAGCATAGAGGTGTCCGTCCCCACCTGCTTCACTTTGGAAGTGAGTTCCATCGGTGTGCCTCACAGGGAGGTGATGAGCTGGGGCAAGGGATGAGGAAGCTGCCTAGAATGTCAAGTGAATCCCAAGGTCACCAGCTGGTGGGTGGCTGCCCAGGGCCTGGTTCCAGCCTGTCTTGGAGAACATGTGCACATGAACCAAAGTTCCCCCGAAAGGCATTGCACCCATCTTAAGCGTTCAAGACTGTCACATTGTCCATGACTGTGGAGAGTTGGAAAGACGGGAACCCAGAGCCAATTTATACTGGGCTATCTTAGCCCTTTGAGTGGCCATTTCTTGTGCCCCTATGTCTGACCTAGCATCCAACACCATTAGGTAAATCTTTTGGCAGGTACGAATGGACCCCTAGCTTCCACCAACCTAAAGGCTGAGAGTCATTGGATAACATCTAAAGCCTGGGACAGAGGTTTCCCCACTTTGCTGTACCTGCCTACCTGATGTCCCCGCCAACGCATTTGAGGAGTGTTTTAATTCATGGCTTTCCTTTTTCTGATATCTAAAAACTTCCTGAAAACGTTACCACATTGGGACATGAAATTCAGGATAATGAAAGCCTGTGTTTCCAGGCCATGGCCATATTTGGCTCCAGAATAAGCCCAGTCTTTATTCTCTTTGAAGCGAGTTATGTTTTTGGCGTTGACACAGACCACAAAGAGTTAAGCCTGATTCTGTAGACCCTGCCAGGTGCCCCTGGGGACCCAGTCTGGCTGGCCTCCAACAACTGAAGGGACTGATTTCTTTTTCTGCATGTTCAGTTGACATTAAAAAGTACCTAAGTGCCTGCAGCAGAATTGTCGTGTCAGCAAGTTCACACCTTGGCAAGTTCTCCCTTGAGCGAAGCCTCTGCGCTCTCTCTCCTTACACTGCCTCAGTTTCCTCACTTGAGACTCAGTGAAGGCCGGAGCCTGCTGAGGCAGGCCTTATGAGATCCAGTTGACTGGCAAACTTCCCTTACCAAGAGATCTCGTCACTCCGTGGGGAGTTTTCTGCCATCCCAGAAGAGACTTATTAGCACATCTTCAAACCTTACTTCCATCTCCTGCCCGTCCTCCTCTTAATAGGACACTTTGATGCACCGGAGCTTTGAAGAAGAAAGTCGCCTATTTCTTGGGGACAGAATTCCTGGGCCAGAGCTCTCGAGCAAGATATTCTTACACATATTTTGATCGCCACAGTGATGCTAAGCGATGGGTTTGGTGAGCTTTCTGGTTTTGATTAACTTTTTTTCCTTTTCATTTTGAAGTAGGTATCATATAGGCGTGGGCTAGGAGGGGGCGCACGCAGATCCTGGGACAAAATGAAGTTCAGACTCCTGCATTGATAAGCTCGCAGCTGAGAAATTGCCTTCCAGTCCCCTGTGGTCTCTAATCACTGCCATGCAAATTCCACAGAAAAGAACTGTAGGAGCTCCTGTGGTGGAAGTTAGATGCCATTGAAATGGGATGAAGCCAGTCTGATATTAGAAAAGCAGCTTCCTTAAGTCCTCCCTCCGTCAAAACTAGAAATTCTTTCCTAAGGGGAGAGGCCAGGCTCATCCTTTTGATCCAAACACGTATGTTCTGATCCCTGCCCACCTGTCCACTGCTCACGGGGCTGGCCCTGCCACGGACAGTTGCCCAGGTTGGCTGAAGGCACCTTATCCCTTTCAGAAAGGTCAAGCTCTTCTTAAGTGTCCCCTCTCCTCCTACAGTGAGGGAGAGGCCATCTCCTCTGCTGCAGAGCTGGCTCCATGAATAAAGATGAGCTCCTGGGTGATTTCATCCCCGAAGCCTCTCTTGCCTGCCGGCTGTCTGACAAATGGATCTGATTGGCAGGAGCTTTCGGCTTTGTTTGGAATTTCACCTCATGAATACCTCTGAAGTCAGTGGCACGGGGTGTCTGGATGTTCGTCGCTTTGTCTGTGAAGGAGAGCGCCAGCAACTCGTGGCAATCAAAGATTCTGACATCACCCTCTTCTCTCTCAGGGGTGGGAAACTGAGGCTCCACAGTGAGGACATGGTCTGCCCAAAGTCACTTGGGGACTTGGAGTCTAAGTTATAGCTTTTGAGATTGCACAGAAAGAAAGGCCAATCAAGTGCTTCTGATCTGTAGGGACCCCATCCACTCATCCACTCACCCACCCACCCATCCAAAATCCACCCATTCATTCATCATTCACCCACCTACCCATCTAT
>PVHP010046507.1:0-13256 GCA_004024765.1 Zapus hudsonius | reverse complement strand
TCAGCCCGGTCTTCCTGGCCCAAGTGTGTTGTTACTGATGGGTGCCATGCCTCTGGACCATCTCCCCCACCACGGCTCTCACAATCTTTCCGCCCCCTCTTCCGCTCAGTTCCCTGAGTCGTGGTGGGTGAGTATTAAGGCTGCCTTAATGTTGCGAGTTTAGGGGTCCTTGTGTCGAAAATCCTTGGTTTCTGTCTCAATGGCCTATCCTGCGTTGATTGAATGGCTGTGGTTATAGGTCCCTTGTTCATCTGTCATTGTCTGCTGGGTTCCCTATGGATCCTCCACGATATGACTGTGGTGGCTCCTCTCTTGCCAGGATCTGGGTCATCGGCCTACGGAGGGTTGGTAGGGTTAGATGGGCCACAGCTCTCTCGTTGCATCCTGAAAAACACAAACACATTTGGCTTATCCTGAGTTGGTTGAATGGCTGTGGCTATGGATCCCTTGTTTATCCCAACCTCATGCACTCATTTTTTATTTAAAATTAATAGACTTTTCCTCAGTGTCCTGATTTTTCCAGATATCTGCTTACAAATAGAAACCCAAACCTTTAAGTTTGTAATTTTTTCTTCCTGAAGTTGTTTACATTGCACAATGCTAAAATTGCTCAAAGGAAAAAAAAAATCAGAAATAATAAGTTTTGTTGTGTTGACATAATATCTGTAAAGATATTTTTTAGCAAATTACCCTGTATCTTGTGAACATTAAATCTACCTGGTCTAAGACACTAAATGGCAACCTAACTAGTGTTCTTATTCTTAAGAACACTTGGGCTGGAGAGATGGCTCAGTGGTTAAAGCACTTGACTCCAGTGCCTAAGGCCCCCAGTTCAATTCCCCAGTACCCACATAAGCCAGACCCACAAGAAGGTGGCCCTGGTGCTTCTCTCTCTCTCTTTCTCTCTTTCTCTCTCTCTCTCTCTGCTTGAAAATGAATAAATAAAATTTTTTTTAAAAAAAAAAAGAACACTTATGTCTCCTGATGCATTTCCCACATGCTTCATCCCCCCTCACTAACTCAAAGATAACTAAGGTGATATAGAAGAGAGAGTGCGTATTTCTCCAGGAGGATTTGAGTATCCATCTGTTGTAAATAACTGAGGACTGATGACAGTATGCATATGGCTGTATAAAGCGGGTAATATGTGTGTGACCCTTTTTTCCCTGGAACTATTAGATTCGGTTGCGCATTCTCCCTGGCACCAAGCAGGAAATGCTGTATAATTTCTATCCTCTGATGGCCGGATACCAGCAACTGCCGTCCCTCAACATCAGTTTGCTTAGATTTCCTAACTTCACAAACCAGCTGCTTAGGCGCTTCATACCTACCAGTATTTTTGTAAAGGTAAGGCTTCAGAACTTTCTGGTTTTTAATTTCATTATTTTGAAAGTGCATGTGTGCACACACTTTTTTTTATAATGTAATGAATAACATTTTGAAACTAAAAGTGATAGTTTTCACTTTTATTGTATGAACTTGGCAGTACCACATTCCATATGGTACTATTTTATAGACTAATTTTAGAAATTTATTTCCATAGATATTAATGATTTATCTTTACAGTTTTATTGGATGTGCTTTCTCCCTGACTTAGTTCTTGTAGTTCATAACTACTTTTATCAAATGGATTAACCTTCTGGGTACCCTTAAGCTTTCCCAGTTCTCTCGAATACTTCAATATTGGATGTAGGTCATTTTTGAAACTGACCATCTGTCAGAAGCTATACTCTGCATTAATGTTTCAATTTTAAAGAATTACATAGTTTATAGCATACATGAGAGAGGAAATCAGGCAGGACAAGTATTTTATTCAACTCAGCATTCCTTCACCTCTTGATGTAGTCATCCCAGATGCCTAAAATTTGGGCTGTTCCTCCAAATGTTTCTGGTTTTCTTTTCTACCTCCAGTTATATGAGTATGTATGAATCCTGGGTGCATCTTTTAAGTTTATGTCTCCTGTTGGAAAGAATTACATCACTTAAAACTTCCTCTTATGTGTCCTTTTTAATTGAAGTTTTGGGGAACTTATTCATGTTCTTGGTTTAGCAAATTGTAAGTTAGTTTGTTTTAATGTCCCCATATTTTTTCTTGCTTTTGTCTTTCTAGAATTATTTATACAAACTTTTTTTTAATAATTAAAAAGAACATTTTATTAACCCTTCCAAGCTCCTATCTCATATTGTAGTTTTAAATAATAAAGGAAAATCTCAGGTCTACAGAAGAAGGAAAGTGAATCTCCTTGTGTTCAAACAGATTTTTAAGCATTTTTCTTGGTCACATTTTGAAGATCCTTTTTTGCCTTTCTTCCTTCTCAGGTCTGAGGTTTCCAGTAAGGAAATGACTGGGTGCAGCAGAGTAGTCATACAGTGGGTATCTCTTGAAGTCCTTTTGGAAGCTTGCTGTTGCTAAACTCAGGCATACTAGCTTGATCAAGTATATCTCAATACTTGGACTTGATCATTTTCCAGCTGTATAGAGATAACTTCTTTCAGATACTGTAGGCAAACATACCTAGAAACAGAAACTTAGATTCCATTCATTTAGTTGGTTTCATTTTTTTTATACCCAACCCAAATCCCAATTCATGTTAGCGTAGGCTTTTGATTTTCTGTCATGGTTAAGTTTCTTCTATGCAGTGTTGAAAGTCATAAGGAAAAGTTAGAGAAAATACACATGTAAGTGTTTTGTAAATAGTATCTCCTTTCCTAACTCCCATGCTTCTGTAAATACACTTACTGCCAAGAGCATGCACTGGACTCCTCGGCACCAGCTCCTTTTTCTGTTAGAGACACTCTTTTTATTTTTCTTTTGCCATTCCAGAGTGTATACATACTTTCAGACATGTTTAATATAAATATATTAAAATTTCTGCCAGTTGTATTTGGTTCTGTTTTTTGAACAAGGTAAAACTTTCTTTTCCCTCCCATATATATTTACTGACTTGAAAGCTACCCTTGCTCACTTAATAAATTATCACTGACTAAAATTTTACACCTAATGTAATCTTATTGCTGTTCAGTCTTATTTAGTAGCCTCTTGCCAGTACTCTGATTTAAGTTAAAATGTGTTAAACTAAATAACTTAAAAATTATTTGGCTGCATTAGACACACTTGAAATACTCAAAAGCTAAATATGACGAGTAGCTACCACACCAGACAGTGCTATTCCAGAGCAAACTTGGATAATATTTTTCTTCTGAATGATTAAATTCAGTTTTCTAATTGCATGATAGACTCATCTGAGTAAGTGATGTGCTTGTAAAGCTACATTTGGCAAGGAGTTAACTAGGTGGAGCCGTTGTTTGCTTCTAAGACTGAAGGAAAGAGGCCTGGGGAGAAGGCTGTCGGTAAAGTGCTTGCCTTGCAAGCATGAGGACCTGTGTGCGATCCTCAGAAACCATGTAGAAATGCTGGGTGAGGAAAGGAGAATTACAATTAAAAATATTTTATTATTAATTTATTTGTAAGGGGAGAGAGAGGAAAGGACAGGAAAAAGGAAAGGAAAGGAGGAAGGAAAGGAAAGGGAAGGGGAAGAGGAGGAAAGGAAGAGAGAATGGGCAAGCCAGGGCCTCTAAGCCACTGCACACGAACTCCAGATACATACGCCACTTTGCATCCGGCTTCATGTGGGTACTGGGGAATTGATCCCAGTGAGCCATCTCTCCAGCTCGAGAATAACAATTTTTAGTTAGATACTCATGCACACTTTGTTTATATAAAGCATTTCCAAGAATTTCAGAGTGCTTTCATTTAATGTAGCTTTTCTTATAATTATTACTGTGTAATTCATTCTGCTTTTCCTGCTGCACAGCCACAGGGTCGGCTCGTGGATGATACCTCTATTGCTGCTGCATGATGTTCAAGACCAGCCTTTGGTGTTCTTACAGAGGCCTGGAGCAGAGCTACACTGTCACCTGTAGCTGTGATCATAGTCAAAGTTAATGTTTTCTATTTTTTAATGGATGTTATGCTAGCCATTCAGAGGAATTCATGCTTCAGATATAAGGAAAATCATCTAATAGTTTCATTAATAAAAATTTGGAATCTCTCAGTGTGATGTGAAAGTGTCAGACCACTATTCCTGTTGAGAGTCACTGTGTGAGTAGTAGACTGTTTGAAAGGGAAGTGGCTTACATGTAGACTACTAGTGGAGAATTAGGCACCCCAAAAATGACTAGTCAAAGAGAGGAGAATGTACCAGTGGAGGTTCCTGTGACATTCTGAATTCCCTGTGACTCCTACAAAGGTGGCTAACCTAGAAATGATCAATCCTTGTAAATTCAGTGTGTGCTTAGAATACACACAGTGGTATATGCAGCTCTGTGACAGAATGCAAAACCTCCAGAAAGTCTTAAAGTAATTTAACAAAAAGTTGCTTTCCATCTAAAAGTTCGTTAGGTTCAGCCTACAACCAAATATGGATTATTTATGAAGCAGGGGCATATTTCTGAAAGGACATCCATCTAATTATAAGCACAGTCCCTAAACTTTTATAGGTTTTTTTTTTTTTTTCGCTTTTTTGTTTTTTAACCCAGGCTGTTCTTGAACTTTTGATCTTCCTGCCTCCACCTCAACAGCGCTGGGATTGCAGGGAGCTATGCCACCCCACATGCCTGCCCAGTTATGAGGTGTTGAGGATTGTGCATGTTGGCAGACCCTCTGCCACCTGCAACGAAAACGAAGTTCTCAGGAATGGTAGAAGGTCTTCATGTTGTATAGTTTCAAAAGAACTATTTAAAACTCTTCAAAATTCATGTAAATAAATTATAGGGTAAAACTTTTCTTTGTTAAATGTCTTAATTTAAGCCTTACTAATTTCTTGAAAAGTTGTACTATTGTAAAGTTAACAGTGATGGAAATAAATCCATTTTCTTTCACATGTGCTTGTATATATCTTTAATTTATTTTGACCTTGTTTCATTCTAGCTTTATGAAAAGCTTTTATCAAGAACACTATTGAGGTTAATGGAGAGAATATGTATTTGTATTCCAGAACTTGCTCTGTTAATCCTTGCTGAGACTTGGGCCAGGGAAGTAGGCTGTGGCTGTCTTAGGGGTCATGGGCTCTTTATATCATGGCTTTCAAATAGAGGCCATGGAAGCGTGACTGGAGTTGGCTGGGGTCAAATCCCACTTGAGTGGTTTGCTGGCTAGGTGGCTTTGCTATTTAGCCTCTGTGTATCTTCAGTGTTCTGGCAGATAAGATGGAAATCCTAAGACTGTCTCAAAGGCTTGTTATGCACATAACACATGAGAGCATGGAACACTGTCTGACTCAGAGTTCATGCTCAGCTACTATCATTTGCGGATGATAATATGATGATGAGAAGACTGAAGAGGACATTCAGGCATCAACTGGAGAGGGCCATGGATCAGAATTTGTTAATACATTTTATATAATGCAGTATGTGTGTGCATATATAAATGTACATAGGCATATATGTTTATATAAACTATAAATAAAGGTTTCATGAAACAATACTGTTTTGTTAAGAAAAAATCTCTCAGTATAACTTGCTAAGTTGATTTCATGACCTTCTAAGAAGATATAACTTGAATTTCAAAAAGGACCAGATGATCTTTGAGTTTCCTTTGTCTTCTAAGATGTTTGATGCAATGTGTACATAATAAAGGTCTTGTGTGTTAACACTACTGTTTTCATGCGTGCAGTATGTGTACAGATGAGTCACTGATGCATACTTTAACATTGTTTTTTTTAATTTCTATTTATTTATTTGCAAGCAGAGAGAGAGAGAGAGAGAGAGAGAGAGAGAGAGAGAGAGAGAGAGAGAGAGAGAGAATGGGCATGCCAAGGCCTCTAGCAGCTGCAAATGAATTCCAGATGCATACACCCCTTTGTGCATCTGGCTTTATATGGATACATGGGAATCAAACTCCAGTCATTGGGTTTTGCAGGCAAGTGCCTTAACCGCTGAGCCATCTCTCCAGCCCTAAAATTAACATTAATATTAATGAGATTTGTTTAACTTTGTTTTAGCAAATAAACCAAGTCCATGAACTTTGCTTGTTTTTATTTTTTACAGTTTCCTTAGAGTTGGCAAGAATATTTCCTAGCCATGAATTCTTCCATATGTAAAATTCTACTGTCAATATCGTCTATTTACCTACTTTGAGATTGAATTTTTTTATTTAAAAATGCATTAAATTGTGATTAACCTTGGTTTCTAAAATCAAAACTGTCACAGTGGTGCAGGAGTTGTAATGTAAATGTCAAGAAGGACCTCAGCCTTTCTCCCCCTTTTTGCCATCAAATGGGATCATCTGTCTCTTGTCTCTGTAGCATTTTAACATTTCCTTCTCAGCAGTGCTTTTTACCCAGTACATAGCATGCATGGCAATTAACCAAGGCAGTATAAGTTGGGGGATTTGTATAAAAGCTTGACTCCTGTACACAAGGTAATACATGATGATACATTATGTGTTACCAAATGGATGAGTCTTTGGAAATGAAGTTTCCCTAATTTGCTTGATTTTATCTTTTTGTGAATCATCTGGCAACTCTGATCCTCCAGGCCTAGTTTTCCTGATAAGATCTTTAGCTCCTTATCCTTGAATTCTTACAATTAAGGAAGTGTAAGGAGCATGACTGTTACACTGATGTGTTTATTGGTACAGACGTGTGTGCATTTTTGTGTATCGTATGTGTAGTGTGTAGCTCCTTCTCCTGTCCCTCAAAACCCAGAGAAGGTATCCAGAGTCCCAACTTCCAGTTTAAAACTCAACAATGAGTTATTATTCAGTGGTAGAGTGAGTAAACTGTACTGACTAATTTTCAAGAAACAGTTAAACATACTATTAGTGGCAGAGATGTCAAGCAAATTATGATGCCAAATAGAAATACTTGCTTTATTTTGTCCCGTCTGTGTATTCAAACCATGTGATTCCACCTGCAGACTAAACCTCCAGCTACAGGATCATCCAGGATTCTCATGTATCTACTCATGTCTAGATAGGCACCTCTTAGTCACCCTTGAGCTCTTGTAGACTGAGGCTCCTGTGGTCCCTTGTCCGCGTCATAGCAACCTGCTCTTCTCAGACACAGAGTGCTCCGGAGAGTTTACTAAATAGACCCAAAATCCTGTTTACATGGAAAAGAAAAAAATCATAGTTATACCCAAACATCACATTTCACTCAACTGATTTGTGCCTGAGAACAAAAGAAAGTGATACCAGGCTGTATTGTTTTGCTTTCTGAAGCATGTTTTACCAGAAAGGATGTAAAACCAGGTAAAACTGCCAAGTGCACCTACATTTCAGGTTCTATGTACCATACATACACATTATATTCCCAGTAATTTCTTTTAAGTTCTCAATCATCGGAAATAGGTAAAATTTAGCAACCTTGAAGTTAATCTGTCATTTATAGAGCACACCCTTCAGCATGCATGGACCTGGATCTGACAGTCGTCTACACTAGGCTGGTCAAAATCTTCAAAGTGTGTTTCCTTCCCAAATGAGAACTGTCATTTGCTCAGTGTGTGTGTGTGCCAGGCAAGGTGTTTTTAATCTCGGTAAGCCAGGTAGGCATGGAACTAGTGATCTTCTTGTCTCAGCCTAGTGAGTTGCTGGCTTCACAGGTGTGTGCCACCACTACTTTACAAAGCAACAAAACTCATTTAATACCCGTAAAAGCTCAGTGTGGTCTAGGGATTCTTATGCTAATTTCAAAGATGAGGAAATTGAGACACAAAGAGGCTTAAAAAACAATCATGGTTTCAGTGGGCCAGACATTCAGAAGGGACTCTACCTTTTCTCCACATCAGCTAGTGTACCTTCCTGTGTGGTTCTAAGTCCACCCTGATTCTAGTGAGGAGCATAAGCTCATGCTGGAAGGTGCGGGGCACGCAGTTGTTTGGTAACAGTCTGCCAAGCCCAGTGATAGCTCGAGTGCTGGGCTGGTACTGTAATGAAGGCATACTACCTGCATAGCCTGCTCTCAGCAGCCGCCATCTTAATGGCTCATTCTTTTTTGTTCCTCCACAGACAGGAGCTCATTATGTAGCCTACGCTGGCCATGGACCCACAGTGATCTTCTGCCTCAGAGTGTGTGTGATGTTTCATACTCAATCTTAAATAGCCTTTGGCTAAATACACATTTAATGCCTGAGAGTTAATACCTGGTCTTACAACTCTGGCAGAAAAGTAGTAAGTTGCTCTTAATAGCACGTTGATTCCAAGTGTTTGTCACGGATCTACTGTGAGCCAGTTTCTGTGCTGACTGCTAAGGACATAAAGGAGCCTCCATCTCTGAAAACCAGTGTCCAGTTGGAGAAATTGCCAGATAATCAAATTCCAGTACAACCTAGGAACAAGACCAGCAAGCTGATGGGACGTCTGGCCTTTGCTTTAAAATACTTCAGAAAATAAAAATAAAGCCTATAGAGGCAGGCGGATCTCACTTGGTCTACGTAAAGAGTTCCATACCAGTCAGGGCTCCACAGCTAGACCTTGTTTAAATTTTTGTTTTAAATGATTTGTATGTGTGTGCACCAGGACCTCTTGCTACTTCAAAAGAACATCAGGTGTTTGTGCCACTCTTCATGCCCAGGCTACGGGGGTGGCTTGGAAGTAAATTTTGAGTTGTCAGCCTTTGTAAGCAAGTTCCACTAACTCCTAAGCCATCTTCCCAGACCCTCCAAAACAGTGTTAAAGCAATACAGCAAAACCAACTAAATTAGATGAGGGGAGAAGTTAAGATTTGGAAAATGTTGCTGAGTGTCAACGTTAGGTGAAGGGTACTTGGAGGTTCATTCCATCTTTTGTATTTCTTCCAAAATTTCCACACACAAAAATACTAAAAGGTTAGGAAGCCCAGGGGAAGAATTCATTTTACAAAGTGTGAGTGGTGAGAGAACAGGGAGGCAAGGCTTTGTCAAGGAGTAACTTGGTTGTTTTAGTCTTCATGTCTGTAATTATTCTGTGCTCTTGTTATGAGAATGTGCATCTGTCATGCATGGACAGATAATAATATCCAAGTTGAAATTTGGAGGATGTATAAAGGTTTGCAAAATAAACAGCAAGAAAAATATTCCAGGCGGTGAAAGGAAATGTCAGCCATCTCTGCCAACACTGTGGCAAGCTTCCAGCGTAGACATGTCCACTGTTGAGTAATGCTAGCGTGTTTCTTCCCCCGGAGATTCGTGTTCCCTGATAAGAGAGTCAGGTGTTTGTGGGGGGGAAGCACTTAAGCCCAGAGTGCGTGCTACTTGTTGAAGAGTTGGGTTTCCTCCTGGAATATGTAGAGTTTGGGTGGTGGTACACCCACATCTGATTTTTTGGTACTAAATGAACAATTGTTTGAAAAATCAATCTGATCTTGTAGTAACAATTTAAAAGTTTGGGGCTGGAGAGATGGCTCAGCAATTAAGGCACTTGCCTCCAGTGCCTAAGGCCCCGGGTCAATTCCCCAGGACCAACATATGCCAGACCCACAAGGTGGTGGCTCTGGTTCTCTCTCTCTCTCTCTCTCTCTCTCTCTCTCTCTCTCTCTCTCTCTCTCTCTCTCTCTGCTTGAAAATGAATAAAAAAAGTTTGGAGAGGGTGGAAAGGGGTGGGCCTTCCTGTTGCATAATAAAGCCCTGAAATTCAATGCTTTTATATATATATATAAATCTTATATGTATCTTATACATATCTTATATATAAATTATATATATATATATATATATATATATATATATATATACATATGATCTTGAGTGACAATTCAGTGACCACTATCCTTATATGACATATCTAACAGAAAAGTAAGCCCTCTGTCCAAGATGAAATTATGTATTTAAGTGCCGTGTGGGAAGCTCTCCATAACAGCATTAAAAAAAGAGACAGGGAGCTGGGAGCATGTTTTTTTTTTCTTTGTGGGTGTGTGGTGTATGCACATGTGTGTGCAGATGCCCGTGCCCTGTGTGCACATATATGGAGGCCAGGAGAAATGGATGCCCTCCACTTGCTCATCTGAGTGTTTCCTTGAGACAAAATCTTTCAGTGAATCAACTGGATGTTGCAGTTAATTTCTCTCATTGCTATGACAAAGAACCCAACCAAAAGTGGCTTGTGGAGGGATGAGTTTATTAGGCTTACGGACTTGAGGGGAGACTCCATCATGGCATGAGCAGAGGGGTGGACATCACCTCTACCACAGCAGGTGGCAAACAGTGGCAGGAAGGTGTGCCAGACACTGGTAAGGGAAAGCTGGCTATGTCTCCCATAAACCTGCCTCCAACAAGGTTCTAATTCCAACACTGCCATCAGCTGGAGATTGAGCATTCAGAACACCTTTGTTTGTGGGGGACACCTGGATCAAGCTGCCATTTTTGGTTAAACTGACCAGCGAGCCCAGAAATTTTCTAGTCTCTGCTTTCTACAAGACTGGGAAGCAGCTCAGGCATCCAATACATATTTGAAAAAATGGTCGTCATCATTAGCCGTCAGGGAAGTGCAAATTAAAACCATTTTGGGATCCATCCCAGCACAGGAGAGTGGCTAGCCTCATGAAAACAGATGTCAACCAATGCTGGTGAGAATTTGGGAAAGGGGAACCCTTTATTCAATGTTGACCCAGCTATGCCCCTCAAGTGCATAACTCCAAATAACCCAGTAGTCCATGAGAGACGTGCACATGCATGCTCCTTGGCTATAAGAAAAATGATAATTGGAAATTTGCAGGGAAAAATATGGAGCCGGATTAGATCACATGGGAAGTAACTGGTAAACTCAAGGGAGGAAGGGAAGAGGAAAAGGGGGAAGAAGGAATAAACATCTTGTTTCATAATTATGGAAACTTTCATTGTACAATTTTCTTGAGTATGTATTGTAGGACTTCTGAAATATTTGCACATACTTAAGTAGTTGCAGGAACCTCTTTTATTTATTTTTAAAGATTTTCCTTTTATTTGAAGAAACAAATTTCAGGATGAGTAGGATCTGATAACTTTCAGGCACTAGATGTGCAGCCTAATTCAACACTCATGCCATGGTTTCTTCACTGGAGGAGCAAGAAGATTCTTGTTTTCATGGTAAGAGAGTCAATGGTGAAGAATCCTTAGCTTATGGACAGAGAGCTGAAACAGATGCTCTTATGGACAGAACTGTGTCCTCCACCCTCACATCTCGTGTGGAAGCCTGACCTCCCCTAGGACTGGGTTTGCACAGTGGGGTTTTTAGAAGAAAATTAAAGATAAATGAAGTTATGGTGGAGCCCTAATCCAATAAGGTGTCTTCATAAGAAAAGAGGAAGAAGCCAGAACTATTTCTCTCTGCCATATGAAAGCATAGGCCCAGTGTAACCTTCTATACACCAAGAGAAGCATGAAACTGACCTTGCTGGCGTCTCATTTTGAAGTTTCCAGCCTCCATAACTATGACTATTTTTCTGTTGTTTAAGCCACCTGGACTATGATATTTTGTTTTCTCAGGCCGAACAGACTATGCAATTATTGAGTATGCGTCCCATGCATGCTTATCCAGGTTTTGAACTCATTCAACCAGATATGTCATGGAAATGTGAAAACATCACTTTCCTCACAGGGAATAAGAATATTCTGGAGCTAAATATGCATGACTCTGGCCCAGGGACACAGATTCAAGTTACCTTGTCTCAATGCGTCATGAAATTTTAAAGTGATGAACAAGAAGCATCAGGTAGGTGAGTTCCAGCAAAGCAGGGGAATCTCTGCTACAGGCCTCGGATGGTATCTGATGACATTCTTAGCTTCTGAGTTAGCGGAAGCTTGGGGGTTCTTTTTGCCTATTCCCAAAAGGATCTTACCAGGATGTTAGGTAAAACAGAGCCCCCAATAAGTAGCTCTAAATAGGGCTAAAGATAGCTAAGAGAATTTGGCTCTGGGACCTATAACGTTCCAGCTGCCCACAAGCACACAGAAGTTCTCATCAATCAAATAGTCTTGTAGACTGTTTACCCAGGTATGGATAACTTCTCTGGGAACTTCAGTTCACAATCCTTATGCACACCTTTGGGTAGCAATTTCCTCTGAATTCAGAGACCCTCGTTTCCTTAAGACTTAGGAAGTAAACAACTTAAGACTCAAGAAGCTCCTGGTTCACAAAACCTGTCCCTGAGGTCATAGAAGTAACAAGTGCCAGGCCGGCTGCCTGCAAGCCTTGCAGGGACCTCCAGGGATGAGCTTTAGTGAGTTGTCTCCCATGCTGGGAGAGCTTTTCAGTGATGCAGTTGAGTCATCCATGCTTCTGTGAGCAACCTGTCACCCATACTCACGTGAGTAACCCACTAAACTCACTGAGGAACCTCTTTGGAATAGGGCTCTGTGAGGTGAGTTCTGTGGAGATTGGAGAGCAGTTTACACTCTGGCCTTGGTTTGCAGCTCAGGAAGAGGGCCTTGGATCAAGACTCCCTCCCAGGTGTACAGGTCCTCAACTGTGCAGAAAGCAAGTTGATGCCCTCTCCCTTAGGCTCCCCTGCCCGAGCCCTCAGACAAGCCAGGAGAGGTCACCCCAGCCCCTTGGTGGCTCCTCTTGGCCCTCTGACCTTCCCTCGAGGTCTCCATCCAGCATGAGGTTTGCCTGTGGAGTCCACAGCTGAGATGCAGCAGCTGTGTGTGTGTGGGGGGGGGGCTGCTGCGTGGCTGGTGGGTGGGCTTAGACCGCTGGAGCCTTTCATTAAAATACCATCTGAGTTGTCAACAATTCCAGGCATGTGCTGTTTTAATATTACAGACAATTCTAATATAATCTAACAACACATAGACAAAATAAGGCAAGAGATTGACAAAATTCAAATGAATGATTTGGTTTCCATGGCTGAGTTCTTTATTGGGTCCTATAATCTGTATCCTTCTTCTATTAGCTATTGGTCCATGTATAATTAACTGTTTATTTAGATTTCTTGAGCAACAATTCTGTTTTGTATCATCGACAACACTAGTCCTTTTCAAATATTTGAAAGGGGTCACATAAGAGAAGGGGGGAAATGAAGAACCAGACAGACTCCATCTTGAAATTAGACATCATTTTGTAACAAAGTTCTGTTTGATCTGACCCTACCTTGAACTTGCCTGGAATTTCTGTGACTGTGATCTACCCCTCCCAAGAATTTCTGCCCCCTGACTATGCTATCACTCTTCCCAGAATCTATGTTACTCCTCTCCTTGACCATGATAAGACCCATGCCATCCAGGGAAATATGACAATTTTTAATTATATATTCTGCTTGCTAAACCCCTTGTTGGAAACTCCCCAAGTTTTTGGACATAAA
>PVHP010046506.1:0-13264 GCA_004024765.1 Zapus hudsonius | reverse complement strand
GCAGGGGGCAGGGGACTGCAGTGGGGGGTTGCGGGGCTGGGGCAGGAGGCTTAGCTAGCTCAGACCACTGGAGCAGGGTGTGCTGTCTGTGTTTTACCACTCACTGCCTCCTGGGCGCTGATCCTATGAGAATCAGTTGCTGGGAAGTGTCTGGAGCTAGGATTGTGGCCGTAGCTTGTGTCCAAGGCCTGGATCACAGCTGAGAACCCTAACCCTTTTTCCCTTAGGGACACAGTGTGGCTACTTGTCTGTCATCTTGAAACGGAAGCCTATGTCCTCTACTTTCAATTTCTAGCATTAACTGTTTGTTGTGCCTAAAACAATGTCATTAATTTTACATGAATGGAAATATACAGACTGTAGCATCTGGAGTCTTATTTATCTCAGTTTATTGCATTTGCAGTCCATTCACAATGTATTTAGAATAGTTGTGAATAATGGTATTTCATTTTATAGCCTATACTAAAGTGTTCTTCAACAAGGTACTAAGTACAGAGTAGTAAGTGGATTACAAATTTAGTTAACATTAATGAACTGTTAGGCAGTATAAATCATGAGCAGCAAGAACCTAAATGTATTAGAGTGGAAAAATAATTTAGATATTCAATATCTACAAGATAAACCAACAATCCTTACTTTTCTGAAGAGACAGAATGAAAAATAAAATCACTAAAGCTGTGTTTCATTGTGATTGAATTACTCATGAATCATAGCTTCATGCTGTTATTCCTGCCTTCTGTTTATTCTCAAAAAAATCCTTATCACAAACACAAACATACACACAAACACACACACACACACACACACACACACACTCTCAAACTGAGCACATCTTATAAACCTAAAGAGGCTAACATATATTTTCCAAACATATATTAGTATATATGAACATATTCTAATTCACTTTAATAATACATAGAAATCATCTGTGTATTACACACACATATATAAATCATTACATTTATTAGTAAATATTGATGTTTTACAGATATATCTTTAAATATCTTTCCCTTGTGATTTTGTTTCACAACTGTGTTTTTCTTGTGATTGTTTTCTTGTAATATGTGGGAAAAGCATAACAAAATTTATAATGCTATTATATCTTAAAATTTATTTTTACAGAAGACATGCAGTAGGGCTGTCACAATATTTGCTCCCTAAATCTTCTCTGATAACCTGGAATTATTTATTGATTAACAGCTAATATATACAGTACTCTAAAATGATGCTTTACAATATATCACACTTATATATTTAGATCTACTTCTAGAGTCTGAATTGATTATGCACATTTAATTTTTCATTCCATATCAGTTCCTTGGGTTTGAATTTTTTAATGTTAAATCACAGAAATTCTGTGTTCTTTATCATTTTTGTAGGAAAAATACCAAAAAAGTATTATATATGTACATGTGTGTTACTTGATTCTTTTAATATGTTTAATTGTCCAAACTTTATAGAATTTTTTCTATTTCATGAAATGTAAGCTGATTTTTGGTGAATACTTAATTTGTGAAATTAATCTTCTTACAATATTTAACTTTCCTGTTCAAGAAACAGCATGTTTTACCATTTAAGTTTCTGTTTGTATGAATTCATATTTTGGACATTTTTTGTGAAATAAATATTAAGATATTTAACTATCCTGTTCATGATACTTCATGTTTTATCATTTAAGTTTATGTTTGCATGTATACATATTTGTGACTGGAAATTTTTACATTACCTTTTAAATTAGACATTAATGTTTTAAATGTAAAATCATTTTATTTATTTCCATTTCACCTGGAATGTAGTAACTGTCACTTGAACAAACATAGGGCAAATTCAATGTTGACTTGATCTAATGAAATCTTCATCACATTGTCTACTCCCTTAAACTTCCATGACTTTGCAAATGTTATCAATGGATATTTAGCAGTCTTTTTGCTAATAAAATGTATTTTATAGTATTGACCCATTATATGATTTATTATTAGCCTTTTACCCAGGTTTCTTAATATTCTTGTGCCCTGTTTCTATCATCCTGAAAGCTTTTCTTCAACTCCTCTGTAAAATTTAAGGCCTTCTCACAAGATGTTCCTCTCTTAAGGTATTTTGTTCATCTATTGACAGGTTTTATTTGATCATGTAATTAATAGCTTACCTGTAAACATAGTCAAGCACACTAAAGGTAAAAACAAATTGCATAGCATGGTAAGTCCTTATCACATGAACCAATAATCCTGAATTGTTAGATCCTCCTTACTACTTTTGTGAAGAAGTACCATAGAAAGTGCCTATGGCTCACGACTATCATTTTCATCTGCATCCATTCCAAGCTTCAGGATTCCATGTTTAGTCTTAACTATCAATTAAGGATAGCAATAAGCCTATAAATTTAACTGTCATTATAAGTCAGCAAGTGGCAGTTAAATTTTATGTTTTATTTTTAGTAACATCAACAATGTGAATAAAAGAAATTAGAGATCTTTTTAAGGACTCTCATGGAAATGCCTTGACTCATGCACTATGACGTAAACTGGGATTTAACAATGTTGAACTTGTCATTTTTTCTTTGTAAGTACTCAAGTAATTTCAAAAGAATTTATCTTACACTGTCATCTTTTTAGTAATCATTATTGTCAAAGCAATCAAGTGAAGCAGCCACTTGGATTCCTAATGTTCATATTTCAGTTAACATTTCTTTACTATTAAACACAAATAATAGCTTGATGAATTCTGAGGTTAGTGCTCTGTTTTGCCAACATTAGTTTCTCTGTAGGAAAGGGCTTAGCACTGTGTTCAAACCTAAAAGCATGAAAATATAAATTCTATCTGCAATAACTTATTAACTGAGATAACTACTACTTATGGCGCAACTCTTGGGGCTGAACTGAAAAGATGAAAAAAAACTTTGACAGTATATATATTTAAACCTCTTTAAGATGCACAGTAATCTATGCACTATCAAAAGATAAACCACTTTAGTAGAAAATATTTCAAATAGTAATTCTTTACCAATTGTTATTTCTTATTGTCTCAGCTAGTTCTCTTTGAACAACTGACTTTTCAGCAGCTGATTATAGCCTAATTTATTCTGCAGTTTCATTGTCTCCCTTTTATCAACCCTTGATATGAATGTCATCTATTGGGATGTGAAAACCAAAGGGAGTCAATTGTCTATTCCTTCGTGAAATTTGATGGGAGACGCTTCTGCAGTGAGAAATTATCTCCCTTTCCAAATGGCAACATGTGCATGTAAAACCAGTAAGTATCTAAAGTCTGTGTAAATATTTACTATTTTACTTTTTCTTAATTCTAGGGCTCTAGTTAGGGAAATTAGTTAAGCTAGTTGAGTACTCATGCCACAGGGGAAAAGTTTACTCTTGACAGTGTTAAATGAGGTATCTATACATAACTTGCCTTTAAAATCCCATTTTTCATGAAAGAACTCCCATCTTCCCATTTGTAAAGACTCAAGTCTGAGTTTTCTTTCTTTTTTTTTTTTTTTTTTTTTTTTTTTTTTTTTTTTTGGTTTTTCAAGGTAGGGTCTCACTCTAGCCCAGGCTGAAGTCTGAGTTTTCTAAAGGAATCTCTTTAAGATCTTCTCTAGCTGAATAGGCTTGAGCCCCTATCTATTCATATTTTATATTTATTTATTTATTTATTTGCAAGGAGACAGATAAAGGAGAGAGAGGGAGAATGGGCATACATTGGCCTACCAGCTGCTTTAAACGAACTGATGCATGTGTCAATTTGTGCATCTGGCTTTATATGGGTACTGAGGAATCAAACTTGGGTCATTAGGCTTTACAGGCAAGTGACTTTACTGTTGGGCCATATCTCCAGCCTGTATTTATTCATATTGATGTTCCATCTGGTCAGTCTCTTCAGGTAAGAAAGTAGAAGGATTTAAAGTCAAACAAGTCTTAAGTTGTAGAGCTTCTTCTTCTAATATGACTGCTTGGTATCTTAAAAGGTCAGTGAGTCAAAAGCTTCCAGAAGATAAGAGTCTAGCCACATTAAGGAGTGTATGGTCAAGTCATTGCCCATAGTAAATATTATGGCCTCCAGCATGAAGGAAGCCACTGCAGCTAAAGCTCTAAAGACATGCTATCTATCCCTTGGCTACCAAGTCTAGTTCCTTGCATCAGTATCCTGTTGATTTCTGGATGGGTCCTCTGGGTTGCATTAATACCCCTAGAGCTATTTCTTTCCTTTAAGTCATACAAAAATTAAATTCTCATCTTGTGGGCAGCCTCAAAGCTGGTACTTCTAACAATGCCCAATTCAACAGATTGAAGGCTAATTTATAATAATGTTTCCAGATGGGAAACTGACTTATTGAACTTTTTATTTCTTTAATAGTTGGTAGTGGGTGTGGTAATTTTCCCATAAATAGACATCCATAACCAGGAATCGATAACCAGCAAAAGCAAGTTGTGCCTACAAAACCTCAAAGCTGAGGGTCTTATGTAAAGGATACAATAGAATGGGCCCTATCCTTTCTTCTATTTTCCAAGTTCCCTCAGCTAGGACCAGTCCTGGATATTAGAGGATTTATGAGTTCAACTTTATATTTTGAAAACTTATATCCCCTATTTACAAGGAAATTAAGAACTTGAGTTCCATCCTGTGAGCTCTGTTTAGTTGGGACACAGAGGATATGATCTACATATTGTAAAATCTTAACTTCTAGTAGTCATAGTAAGAAAAGTTTTGTGACAGAGCTTGACCAAGTAAGTGCGACCTGTCTCTCAACCTTTTTGGTAATACAGCCCAAGTTAACTGCATAGACTGGTCTAGAGGGTCTTCAAGGCCAAATAGATATTGTGAGTTTTCCTCTAAGGATATGTTTTTCTGAATATTTCAAATCAATAAATACCAGCATTTTATTTCTTGCATCTGGAATGACAATGAATATGAGGTGGGTGCCACAGGGGATTTCAGCCTAATTGATGATATGGAGTTTTTTTTTTTAATTTGCATTCTCTGTTGGGCTTTTAGATTTCCAATATAGGGGTGTTACATAGACTAATGAATGGTACTAATAGACCTTGAAATTTTATATTATTTATTACTGGAAGAAGGTCTATTTGGGCCTATGGTCTTAGTGGGTGTTGTCTTTGATGTGGAAAGGAGCTAAGGTCGTTGAGATGAATTGCTACAGGTTTGATTTTATTAGTTAAACTGATTTTGCCTTCCATGACACAGACCTCAGGGTTAATGATGTTCACTTCTATTTAGGGAAAGCTTAATGTTTACCTAGGAGCCATAAGACCTAATTTAGCAAGAAGTTCTTTCCCTAACAGTGGGGAAAGGGAGTCTGGAATAATCAAACAATTAAGGGAAAACAGTAATTCTCCCTAAAATACAGACTTGCCAATGCCCCTCCCACTTTAAAAAGAAAAAAAAAACTAAGTAAACTGAAGGTTTTATTTTTCTTTCAGGGTTAATTTTTTTTCTATGGGTGTCAGGAAAAAAAAAGGAGATACCAAGGAGTGCATGTATCACCTCATACCTCCACATGCACTGACCTCTGCACATTCATGCAGGCAGTAAATTCACTGTTGACACCTGGTTTGCCTTTAAGGTGGATATTTTCTAAAGAGACTGAGTAAAAGTCCAGATTTTTGATTAAAAGTTGCTTAGTACTATGTCAGGTTACACGTTCAATATACAGTATATATTGAAACTATATATAATATATATATATTATATATAGTTTCAATTTTTCATGACATTTAAAAATGCTATAAATTTCACAGGAAAGTGAAATGTTTCAAAATCAAATGGGTGATTGAAGTCTATAGATTGAAGTTTGTATATTGGGTAAGTATTAGAATCAAGTCTGGTTGTCAACTCCTTGGGGTATTTTTGAATAATTTATGTTAAAAGATATTTTTGATGACATAAGGAGAGAAAAAGAACTTTAGTTACTAAATGCTAAGTGGACTATACAATTTTATAAAAATAGAAAAGATTTAAAGGAATCAGTAAGCATATTATTGAATCTCTGAGTAAGTTACACATAGATTTTAAACATGTTACAGAAGATTTGAGTCACACAAATTGTGTAAAGCCTAGAGACATGTATAGGTGTGAAATGAGAAAAAAATAGACAATGACAAAACTTACAAACAAATTTATATATATATAAATACCAAAGCAGTATTGGTTTAGCTTTTTAATGAAATTTTAAGACAAGGTAGAAAAGTGCCAGGGACCAGTAAGCCTAGCTAGTATCCTGTTTTTGCTTTTCTTCCTTGGTCTCTGGTAATTTCTCTGGATGTTCCAGTTGACCAGGCTTCAGGGGGTGCTCTGAAAAATACCAGATGTCATGGAGATAATCCTCATTACCCATCCTCTACAACTCCCACGACTATGTTAGAGACGCAGTGCATTCTAATTGGAATTATTTTGAACCTCAATACTTGAAAAAATTAATTGTGTTACAAGAGTTCCATTACTTTTTGCTAAAACATAGTTGACAGACTTTTGAAAGACTTTTAAAAGAATAAGTGAAAGCCCTTTTAAAATATAATCAACAACCAGGTTTACCTAATGCTTACACCAGGATATGACTTTATAGTTTAACAATATGTGAGAGACACAGATATATATATATATATATATATATATACATAAATATATATATATATACACATAAATATATATATATATATAAATATATATATATACACATAAATATATATATACATAAATATATATATATATATATATATATATATATATATATATATATAGATATATATATATATAGAAAGAGAGAGAGAGAGATAACCAGGGCCACCACCTTGTGGGTCTGCCTTATGTGGGTCCTGGGGAATTGAACCCAGGGCCTTAGGCACTGGAGGCAAGTGCCTTAACCGCTGAGCCATCTCTCCAGAGGGGTAATCTTATTTTTCACATAATGTCACGAAGGTAAATTCATGTTCAACTCTTTTTTAACAAATTGATAAATCTTTGTCACCATTTCTCAGGATGTCATGGTTAAAATCTGGTTCACTAATATTGATCTGTTTATGAAAACAGTTATAAAAAACTGGCTATAAAATGTCTAAACAAGATACTTGTTTTTCTGTCAAGCTTTCAATTACTGGAGTTACCAAGTGTTAAGAAGATTAGGATTTATTTATTAGTTACTGTTGATTCTTGTATAAAACTATATTTAAATATCACATCTGAGAAAGCTATGACTTTAAAGGTATGTAAATTTCTGACCTATTTAAAGATAAAAACAGAAAATACATAATGCTAATTCTGCAGAGCCATGTGTGATGATGCAAATTCTGCCAAATTGTCATTACCGAGTCTATAATTTAGGTATTTTAAAGGAAATAATTTGTTTATATTCATTGTGATTTTTGCTATTATAGAAACAAAAAGACTCTCCATGTTCTGATAAGCCCTGTGCTTCCTTAATTCAAAGCCACTTAGTGGGACATCCTTGCCCCTCTCTCTACACCAGGAGAGTTATAGGAATGTTACAGAAAGGGTAGAACTAGAAAAACAGACTCTAAAGAAAATATGAAGTTCCACAAGAATCTGTGAATAAACCTCATATAAAACCAATCAAAATGTTAGCATTATGAACTAAACAGCATGCAAAAGAAGAAAATAAATCAACACTGAAAATATTCTGAAACTCTAAAATGTCATTTTAACCACAATCCGATAAATAAGCTAGGATATATGTGCTTAATGAGAATATGATATTCGTCAACTAAAATACAACATTTATATAAGAGTAAGAGTCCCCAAATATATTACACAAAAATATACAGATTAAAAACAATCAAGGGCTGGAGAGATGGCTCAGCAGTTAAGGTACTTGCCTCCAGTGCCTAAGGCCCCTGGTTCAATTCCCCACATAAGCCAGACCCACAAGGTGGTGGCCCTGGTGCTCTCTCTCTCTCTCTCTCTCTCTCTCTCTCTCTCTCTCTCTCTCTCTCTCTCTCTCTCTCTCTCTCTCCTTGAAAATGAATAAATATGATTTGTTGTCAGTAAAAAAATAAAATAAAATAAAAAAATAATAAGATAAAATAAAAACAATCAAAACATATGAAAACCCAGAAAAATCTTCACCAGAAGCATAAAAACCTATATACATTAACATAAACATGAGAAAGGTGTTAAAATTTGTCAAGGACTTTAATGCTACTATAAAAATCATGAACCAGGCTTCCCTGTTTAGGTAATACTCTATAAAATTTGGTAAGAAAAAGATTTACTTATTGAAGGCCTCTTGATATAGAAAAGATGTGTGTGTGGGTGGGAGGATTCTCAACTGCTAACAGAATGGGACGTTTTCAGACTGGGTAAAAGTTTTTCTTTAGCAGTCATGCTAAAACCTTGTGTTGACTTTCTTTGGGTTCTGAAATAGGATCATAAATGTTTACTTTACCACTTCACCTTAAAACTAGCAAAACTTTGCTGTTTTATGTAGATCTAGGAACTTGTTAAAAACTCTTACCTCCCTAAAATGTTTACAGATGAATGTGCTGTGATTAGAAAAGAATATGCTGGTGTGTAGATTTCAAACTCTCTGGAAAGTATTGAAACAGGATGTATTATTTCTGTGATGCTCAAATGCAAAACCCAAACTCAAACCCTTATCTGTTTTACTTAAATAACTGAAATAAACCAGACAAAGAAGGATGATTTTTAAATTATTATATTTATTCAGAAGTCAGCAGGGGGCAGGGAGAGTCCTTGGACCAAGAAAGGGGTAATAGGTGCACCATCTTGGTCTAAGGGCCCATGTAAAAAATCATGGATCTAGGGAACAGGTTCATGCAAATCCCATGAGCCTAGGGTAAAACAAAATATCCTTTCCCACATTGCCCGTTTTCCCACCCTGGCAGCAGCCTCAGGAGGGTTGAATGGCAGGGAAGGTTAGTTTGAGAACCAAAGGGTGAGGAATGGAAACATAAATGGTCCAAGGGCCTTTGCATATCCTTTTGCACCCTGGCAGCAATTAAGTTGCTAGGGTGGGAAGACCAAAACCTCAACAATGGTGAAAACATCAGATGCTGAGAGATGAACAGTCCAACCAAAATCCTTTTGAGCCAGTTTTTTTTTTTTATTTTATTTTGGGTCTGGGGCTGAATCCAAAAGAAGTCAACAACACTTGGGTGCAGGTCTGAAAGGGGCTGAGATTGAGTAATTCCAGCTCTGAGGCAGCTGCTGTAGACAGCTGGGCAAATAGCCACATTTATGGGTCTTTCTGTCATACCTTTATGTATGAGTGACCCTGTCTTTGTTTCTACAGTGGGAGCCAAGTTGTAAGGTTTTCTCCTGGGTGGAACAGGGATTATCCTACTCCTCCCCTTAAGATTCCTGCTCTAGAGAGGCACTCTGGCAACTTTCCTGGCAGAGATTCACTTCCCTTTTACTTCCAGGAGCATTTGGGACTTCCTTTTCCAAATGTAGAAGAGCATTCTTTCAGTTATGGCACTAGAGATGGACCACATGTGACTATCAAGGAGAGTGGAACATGGACATGATTTGGGAGTGGAAGGGATTTTTCATCTTCTGACTTCCAGAGCAGAGATTCAAGATATTTGGGCTTTCATCCTTAAAGTGGAAGGCATGATCTTCTTTTAAACATCTTCTAGGGAGTTCTTCCCATCACTGGAACTTTCCTGAATCTTTGTCACTAATCTTTTAGATATTTCCTTCTTTTTACATGGTTTTCCATGTAACTGATGGATTTCTTTTCCTTGATCTCCTCTTCCTCAGGTGACCCAGAATCCTGGATCACATAGACTTCTTGCTGTGTGTTGGGGTCATTATAAGTAGCACACAGAAGCTACTATTATGACCCTTTGGTGGAAACTTATAATGATCCCAACACACAGCAAGAAGTCTATGTGATCCAGGATTCTGAACAGATAATTCTATCTCTTCTTCCCACATGGCTTCCTAGGAAGAGGACTTCTAAATTTCTAGTCCTTATAAAAGGTAAGGCTTTCAATCACTCCAGCCTAATGGCTTGGGTGAGGGGAACTCAAGACCTTCCCACGTGAGCCTTTTTCTTCATGATGGGAGACCTCTGTTATCTTTCTTTAGTCTGCTATTTTGTCTAAACAGCATAGATTTTATTAAACCCTCTCCCACGCGGTCTCTCCACACTTGTGGCTATAGATCTCTGTAACTTTCCACTTTTTTAAGTAAGGCCTCCTACTATAGTTTATCATCTGGTGGTCTATAATTTTAATTCTTTAACTTTATAGACAAGAACCTAGGTGCTTCTTAAGTTGTGGGGTGCATTGGAATTTTGCTGGGTATTATCTAAATTCTAATCCCAAGCTCTGCCCCACTACAGTGAGGCCCTGTTGTGTAAAGAAGGAGGTGGAAGAAATCTAATCAGGAAGAAAAAACTCCCTTTAAACATTCTGACACAAAAAGGTTAAAATTAAATGAAAGAAAGAAGTTATATCAGTTACATCACACAAACACCCATCAAAAAATGTTATTGCCCAAATAGACTAATAATTTGTTCTAGATATGTGCATATATACTGTATACATACATAAATACCTAGCTGTTATAAACATATGTACTATGTATATACATGAATATTTGCTTATATACATTTATATGATATATATGCATATAAAATACATATATAAATCTGTCATTATTGCTATGAAAATTATCACTTGCAAAGAAGAACACATGGCATTACTTAGTAGTAAAAAAAGGTTACACATTCTTGGAAAACACAGTAATTCTAAATGTTTTATACATAGTTTGGAAGAATCTCCAATCCAGGCACAGTTTTGGGATGAAAATATTTATTGAAGCTACAGATCCAGGAGGAGTTTCATAATGCAGAAAGAGGATGGCCCCCTTTCACAGGTCAAAGCAGAAAGAGAAACCTATCACCAACACTTCAAGCAAGCACATTCAAAACTTAAACTGGCAAACAGCAGGAACTCCAGGCTTGAGCTCAGACTACTCATTGCATATGTATAACTGGAATTCCAGACCCACCCCAGAAACACCTTAGGGCTAGACCCTAGGATCTGGCCAAGGTGACACACCAGCCAGGCACCTGAAGAAAGATTTCAATATCATGAATCTATTGGGGGACATTCCTTCAAACTACCATATACATATATAAAACAACAGTGAGAAAATGTATTAAGCAATTTTTGTAGAACTAAATTGGTAATCCATTCACTCAACTCATTTATCTGATGAACTAGTGTAACTACTATCTAGTAAGTAAAAGTAAAGAACTGAGCACTACCTTCTACTAATGTATCTACATTTATAGTCCCAACATATTACAAGGCATGGAATTAGCTCAGTTCCTATGTAGCATATTCAAGGCCCTAAGTTCTATACCTAACTCTAAAGGAAGCAAGCAATCATAAAACAAACAAGAAAACATTATATAAACAAAATAGAATGCTGGGAAAATAGTTACAAGATGTATCACAAGAGAATTTATAAGTACATTATATAATGAACTTTTGAAACCTAGCAGTAACAAATTAGAATATAGAAACAAGACTCAGACATTTTGTTAAGAGTATATTCAGATGACTTTTAAGCATATTAAAAGTTGTTCTACTTCATTAGCCATTAGGAAAGCACACACAAACCACAAATATTAGCTACTACTATACTTCTATTAGAATGGTTATGAATAAAAATTCTAATAACACCAAATACTTATAAGAATGTGCAGAAATTGCATGATTCTTTGCTTGTAGGCATATAAAATGGGATAATCATACTGGAAAACAGTTTGGAACCTGATTATAATAGTAAATATGCCATCAAATGTGTGGAAAAACAACCATATTTTAAGATATTTGTCCATGTCTCAGTGTACATATACAGTACTTTATAATAGTCAAAACTTGAAAATTATAGGTACTTTAATGAGTGAGTAAAGGTGTGGCTACATTTAATGTAATTTTATTCAGCAATAATGTGAATGAACTAGTGATGTGCAAATGACATGACAATGATTCATGGATATTTTGCTGATTGAAGAAACATAAATTTTGTAATATTGCTGACTGTGTGATTATTTATATACAATGTTTCTGAAATGATACCATCCTACAGAAGACTGGATTAATAGTTACTCATTCTTATGGCCATACACAAGTATCTTTTTTTTTTGGGGGGGGGCTTTTGTAGTTTTTATTGTTGCATCATTTTAATTGTTGAAATAGGGTATTGCTATGTAGTCCACATATTGGACTCAAATTCATAGCAACCCTTCCCTCTCAACCTCCCAAATGCTGGAATTATGGTAGTGTGCAACCATACCCAGTTTAGTAATTTCCATTATGGTGTTTGAGATGATCTGTACCTTGACTATTATGGCAATTATGTATCAATTAATGCAGTTGTAAATAAGCCACAAATCAGACCATGAATAGCTAGGGGAATTATGAATAAAACTTACTGAAATTTATTATATCATACCAATGTCAGTTTTCTGATTTTAATAATGGAATAAAAATATATAATGTAGTACCATTGATAAGGGTGGAAGAAATATACACAACTTCTTAGCATTAAGTTTACAACTGCTAGTGTGTCTATAATTAGGTCAAACTAAATTCTTTCACCAATTCATATATTTAGGTCAGAATACATTCTATATAAATACTATTATAGGTTAAAAGTCTAAAGCTGGGGCTGGAGAGATAGCTCAACAATTAAGGCACTTGTCTGCAAACCTGGGTGGTAAAGGGAGAGGGTCAGTGGAGATCAGAAGAGAGAAGAGCCTCACTAAGAGGAGTAGAATTTAACTTGTATGGATAAAGCAGAGGGTATACAATAATAGTTCACCTTGGGCAGCTGTGAAGAAGAAAATTGAATTTGGTATAGCTGTTTAAAGAGATGACTTTAAGGAGGAAAAACCTTTTTTCTGTTTTTCAGGAGAGAGAATGATTTAGTACTTAAGTTAGAATAGAGATTTTTAATTGGAACCTTAACAAAAATTTAGAGTTAGACCATATTTTAGCTTTTGGGACTGCAGTTTTTAAGGCAGCCCAGAGGGTTTTTTTTTTTTTAAGTTAAGGGACAAGAAAGTAAAAGACACTGTTAATTTTATTAATATATATTTATTGTCCATAATTAGTTACATTATTTAGTGGGCAAACCATGCGTTGTTATCCCAACTTCCCCAATTCCCCCCCTCCCCATCCCTGATCAGTTGTATATCCTCCTTCGTGGGCTGTCTGTATTAGTCCTTGTGGCAAGGGATCCTGGATATCCTAGTACT
>PVHP010046505.1:0-13289 GCA_004024765.1 Zapus hudsonius | reverse complement strand
TGTCTCCAAAAAAAAAAAAGAAAGAAAGAATCTGAGAGATTGCTCAGTGGTTAAGGCACATGCCTGCAAAACCAAACAACCTGAGTTAACCAGAGTTCAATCCCCAGTACCCAGGTAAAGTCAGATGCACAAAGGGGCACATGTATCTGGAGTTTGTTTGTAGTGGCTGTAGGCCCTGGTACGCCCATTCTCTCTCTCTGTCTCTGTCTCTCTCTGCTTGCAAATAAGTAAACAAAAACATTTAAAAAAGAATAAAAATAAATAAAAACATTAAAAAAACAAAAGAATAAAATATAAAGGGTGGCACACGCCTTTAATCCCAGTACTTGGGAGGCAAAGGTAGGAGGCTCACTGGGAGTTTGAGGCCATCTGAGACTACATAGTGAATTTCAGGTCAGCCTGGGCTAGATTGACACCCTAAGTCAAAAAACTGAAAAATAAAAGTAAAGAAAACAGAAAAACAAAAATGAAAAAACAGAAAATAAAGAAAAAAGAAAATAAAGATAATGAAAAGAAAAGCCATAGACTGATAGAAAACAATAGCAAAAATGATATTTGACAATGAATTGTTATTCAAAATGTACAAAGAATGCTTTTTCTTTTCAAGACAAGGTCTCATGTAGCCCAGGCCAGATTCCCCATGTAATTGAGGTTGGCGTTGAACCTCTTGTTTGCTGGGATCGCAAGTATGCTCCACCATTCCCAGTTTATGTGGTACTGGGAATCGAACCAATGGATTCATGTAACAATCAAGCTACATTCAGGTCCTACAAAGAACTCTTAAAACTAATAAGAAAGCAATCTCATTTAAAAATGGGCCAAACATCTTAACAGATATTTCACATGCCAACAAGCATAAGAAAAGATGCTCTAGGGGCTAAAGAGATAGCTCAGCGGTTAAGGCACTTATCTCCAAAGTCTAGGGACCTGGGTTCAATTCCCCAGGACCCACGTAAAGCCAGATGCACAAAGTGGCACGTGCATCTGGAGTTCATTTGCAGCAGCTAGAAACCCTGGGATGCCCATTCTTTCTCTCTCTTCTAAGAAATAAATAAGTAATTTTTTTTGTATGTTCTTTTGAGGTAGGGTATAACTCTAGGCCAGGCTGATCTAGAATTCAGTATGTAGTCTCAGGCTGGCCTCAAATTCATGCCAATCCTCCTACCTCCTGAGTGCTGGGATTAAAGGCGTGCACCACCACACCTAAATAATATATAACTTAATATTTATATATTAATATAAATACATTATAATACATATACATACATAATAAGTACACATAAATAAAATATTTTTAAAAGATACTCTACATTATATGTGATAAGAGAAATGCAAATTAGAACAATAATTAGATACCACAAAATGCCTTGGAATGACAAGAATCCAGAACTATGACAGCACCAAATCCTGCAAGGACCTGGAAGTCACTTATTGCTGGTGGGAATTCAAAATGGGGCTGCTACTTTGAAAGACAGTTTAGCAGTTTCTTCCTTTCTTTCTTTCTTTCTTTCTTTCTTTCTTTCTTTCTTTCTTTCTTTCTTTCTTTCTTTCTTTCTTTCTTTCTTTCTTTCTTTCTTCTTTCTTTCTTTCTTCCTGAGGTAGATCTCACTCTAGACAGGCTGACTTAGAACTCACTCTGTTGTCCTGGGCTGACCTCAAACGCAAAGCAATCCTCCTACCTCTGCCTCCCAAGTGCTGGAATTAAAGGTGTGCACCACCATGCCCGGCTAGCAGTTTCTTATGAAACCAAATATACCTGTTACATAGCTAAGGATGCGCTTGAACTTTCTGGTCCTCCCTCCGCCTCCTCCCAAGTGCTCTGATTATAGGGTACACATCCCAACTGTTCCTGTCAGGCTTCTTGCAGGCTAGGAAGCACTCAACTAACTGAGCTACATCCCAGGCCCAACGGCATATTTTCACTGTACACTAAACCACCAGCAATTGCATTCCTTGGTATTTATCCCCCCCCCCCAAATTGAAAGCTTATGTTCACAGAAAAATATGCAAAAAAAACCAGAAAAAAGAAAACCAAAACAAAAACTGGGCACGAGACAGGCAAGCGAGCAAAGCCTTCCTTCATTGCTGAGGCCTGGGAAGAGCTAAGCTGTCTTTGAGTAGGTAAATGGGTAAATTGTGGTAATCTGAAAATAAGATATTATTGAGTGCTGCAAAGAAGTGAGCCATCAAGTCATGAAAAGATGTGGGGGAGGGGCCGAGGAGATGGCTAAGACATTTGCTTGTAAAACCTGTTGTACCAGGTTCAATTAAATTGGTGCAAGAATCTGACATTAATTTGTAGTGGCAAGAGACCCTGACACGTGCACGTGCACACACACACATACATGCACACAAATAAGTATAGATATTTTTTAAAAGACATAGGGAAAGCTGAGCGTGGTGTCACACAGAGGTAGGAAGATCTCTATGAGTTCGAGGCCACCCTGAGACTATATAGTGAATTCCAGGTCAGCCTGGACTAGAGTGAGACCCTACCTTGAAAAACCAAAAACCAAACAAAAAACTATTTCTGTGCTTCAAGACCAGATCACAAATAGGAAATACCCTTAGTAGAGACTGATGGTCATATGCCTACATCAACCTACTATTCCCCATTTCACCACTTGGCGGCGCTCAAGAGTCTTTGCCTTGCTTACTGATTCATGGAGTGACTGGCTAAAGAAAGGGCCTAAAGAATTTTGGCTACTACTGATGTATTCCAATATATTCCATTGTGGACTGCAGTACTGACATATCTGCTATTTTAATCCTATCATGGAAGAGCACAACCCACAACGGTACTATTCTGTAATGTCACCTGTGATCAGACAAATGTGTATGTTCACGGATATATCGACATACTACCACTGGGGGTGGTGCACACCTTTAATCTCAGCACTAGGGAGGGTGGGCACACCTTTGGTCCAGGCACCCTGGAGGAGGATTGCCATGAGTTCAAGGCCAGCATAGACTACAGAGCTCAGCCTGAGCTACAGTGAGATCCTGCCAAAAAATAAAATAAAATAAAATAAAATAAAATAAAATAAAATAAAATAAAATAGGCCGGGCGTGGTGGCACACTCCTTTAATCCCAGCACTCGGGAGGCAGAGGTAGGAGAATTGATGTGAGTTCAAGGCCAGCCTGAGACTACAGAATGAATTCCAGGTCAGCCTGGACTAGAGCGAGACCCTACCTCAAAAAAAACAAAAAATTTTTTTAAAAATTAAAAAATAAAATAAAATAAAAAGCTGGGCATGTTGGCATGTGCCTTTTGTCCCAGCACGTGGGAGGCAGAGGTAGGAGGATCACCAGCCTGAGACTACATAGTGAATTCCAGGTCAGCCTAGGCTAGAATGAGACCCTACCTGGAAAAAAAAATCACCATATACAAAGTATTACATACTGTTGTCATCAAGGAATTGTTAAAAGTTTGAAATATCCCTGTCTCTTTAACATTACTTTATAGATCAAACAAGAAAGTCTGTGAATTCTCTCAGACACCAGACTTTCCCTACAGATTCAGCCAAGTGGGCAGAAAAATGGTGGAAGATGATATCAACAGTTGGTCAAGATGTGTGCAGAGGCCTGATCCAGACAGCCTCGATATTTACCAGAGTTCTTGCCAGTATAAAATAATGCAGTGTCAGAGAGAGACAGGACGTTCTCATCTTTGAAATGTGAACAATTGGCCCATGACATTTCCCACTGGACTCCCAGCGGTACCCACTTCAGAGAAATGGTACACTAATGACAGCCTCCTAAATCAGTGCGAAGCATTTTGAAAGAAACTGTCAAGGCCTTCTATTCCTAAGCCCTGCTGTAGCAAACTCTCTTGGTAGCTTCGCCTGTGTGCCTTCGGGTCTTTTGTTTTTGGTTTTTCCAGGTCGGGCTCACTCTAACCCAGGCTGACTTGGAACTCACTCTGTCACCCCTTGAACTTACAGTGATCCTCCTACCTCACCCTCCCAAGTGCTAGGACACCAGGCAGGTGCCCCCATGCCTGGCTTGGGAGCACTTCCTTAACAAGTTATCTGCACATAACACCTGTCTCAATATTTGCTTTTAGGAACCCAACCTAAGAAAGCACCATCCCAGGTGAACCATGCCGCTGTGTACAGCCTGTGGCTGGAAAGACATCAAAGTTCACCTGAAAAAAGGTTCACTGAGACGATGCCCAATGGCCTTTGACCTTGAGCCATGACATCAGAAGTACCACTACTCTGATGGACAGAGGGAGGGAGAGAGGACACGGGCAAAGCAAGGCGATGCAGCTTTGCCCTTGACAGGCTGAACAGAGTGGTTTTTGTTCTTGCCTTCTGACGTAGTGTCCATTACAACTATCATTTTGTCACTCATCATCTCACAAGAAAAAGAAAGCAATGATTTCCTTTGACTGACACACCATCTGCTAAGAACTCCTACACCTTTTCTGGTTGACTACAGTCACAGGGGACCCACAGGTCTTGGGAGCCATGAAATGAAACTTACATGTTTTCAGATAAACAACAAGATGAGCGAATCCCTCCTCATCAGACTGCACAAGAGGCGCTAAAGGTTGATCTTCCCGCTGAAGGTCAAGGGTATCAGATAAAGACCTAGACCTATAGGAAAGAATGAAATCAACATACATGTGTGAATATAAAATATCATATAGGTTTTTTTTATCCCCAAGGTAGGGTCTCCCTCTAGCCCAGGCTGTCCTGGAATTCACTATGGAGTCTCAGGCTGGCCTTGAACTCACAATGATTCTCTTACCTCTGCCTCCCAGGTGCTGGGATTAAAGGTGTGCGCCACCACATCTGGTTTTCATATAGTTTTAAAAATTTAATTAATTTATTGATTTGAGAGAGGGAGGGAGAGAGAGAGAGAGAGAGAGAGAGAGAGAGAGAGAGAGAGAGAAAGAAAGAAAGAAGCAGACAGTGAGCATGGGTGTGCTAGGCCCTCCCACCGCAAATGAACTCCAGGTGCATGCGCCACTTTGTGTCTCTGGTTTTTCTTGGGTACTGGAAGATCAAACCCAGGATGTCAGGCTTTGCAAGCATCTTTAACTGCTGAGCCATTTCTCCAGCCCAAACATGTTTTTGCTTGTATATATGTAATGTGGTGTGTGTGGGGGGTGTGGTGTGTGCATGTGTGTGTGTCCACGTGGTACCCCAGGAGCTCACCTGCAGTGAGGTGTGCTCCCCTGTGGTGGTGGCAGTGGGTTGCTGGGTGTACCATTCCGTTGCTTTTCCACTCATTCTTACTTGAGTCACAGCTTCGTACTGACCCTGGGGCTTGCCGTGTCTTTTCAAGAGCTCTGGCATGTCTTGGGTCTCTGCTCCACTAGGGGGCTGGGGTTACACATTTGCATGGCTGTGCAAGCTGTTTATGTGAGTCCTGGGCATCATATCTGGATGGTCTCTTGTGCTGCCTCTGGCCCTCACTTCCTCACAGGAAGTGCTCTTAACTGATGAGCCATCTTTCTTTCCAGACCTAGTGTGTTTTAAAATAATTCCTTTGAAAAACTATTCAAGCAAAAAATACCAGCTATGAGCTGGGTGTGGTGGGACATATCTGTAATCCCAGCACTTAGGAGGCTGAGGTAGGGGCTGACGTAGGAGGCCGAGGTAGGGGGCTGCTAGAAATTTGAAGCCAACTTGGGCTACAGAGTGAATTCCAGGTCACTTGAGTTAGAATGAGACCATGGCTCAAATAACAAACCAAACCAAACAAACAAACAAAAAAAAAAAAACAAAGTAAAAAACAAAACCAAATTGTGCGTTATAAGGTTAAAAGTGGTGAAAGTAAGAATAGTCAAAGGACCGAGAAATCAAGTAGAATCATTCTCTCTCTCTCTCTCTCTCTCTCTCTCTCTCTCTCTCTCTCGTGTTTTGAGGGAGCTGAGGCTGACCTGGAATTCACTATGTAGTCGAGGCTGGCTTCAAACTCACGGCGATCCTTCCTCTGCCTCCTAAGTGCTGGGATTATAGGTATTCACCACCATGTCCAGCTAGAGTTGTTCTTCTCTGAGTTATCCATTTTATGGATATTGGTATACGTTACATCTAAGTAGATTGTGATAAGGATGCATATTATAATTGATGCCAAAATGATATTTATTAATTTGTTTATTTCTTTGAGAGAGATAGAAAGCATGGGTGTGGCAGGGTCTCTGGCCACTGTAAACAAACTCCAGACACATGTGTCACTTTGTGCATCTGGCTTTCCAGGGGTTCCAAGGAACTGAATCTGGGCCATCGGGCTTGGCGAGTAAAGCACCTTGAACCTCTCAGCCATCTCTCAGCCCAACAAGATTATATAAAAAGATAGAGGTCAATGAAGGGAAGAAAGAAAAGAGAAGAGATGAAGAACCAGAGAAGAACACGGTGGGTAGAGCAAGCAGCAAGCAGCAGCGTGGAGTTAAACCCTTCCTTTCCGTTACTGCTTTAGCTGTGGATTAAGACTGCAGTTCATAGCCAGAGATTATCAAACAAGGTGAAAAATGACTCAAATCTGTTCACTCTTGGGCTGGAGAGATTGCTCAGTGGTTAAGGCACTTGCCTTCAGTGCCTAAGGCCCCTGGTTCAACTCCCTAGTGCCCACATAAGCCAGACCAACAAGGTGGTGGCGCTCTCTCTCTCTCTCTCTCTCTCTCTCTCTCTCTCTCTCTCTCTCTATCTATCTATCTCTCTGCTTGAAAATGAATAAAATATTTTTTTAAAAATCTGTTCACTCTTAAGCGACTACTTTAAGTAAATCAAGTGAAAGTAAGAGAATAAGGAAACATGTAGATATAAGATAATAGGAAATACAAACCAGAGTAAGAACAAATAGAAGCTGGTAGGTTATGTTACTATCAGAGCAGCTTCAAGATAAGGTATATTCAAGATAAATGAGGAGAAATTTTTCATATTACCAAAGGGTCAGTTCATCAAGAAGACAATCTAAATGTGTTCACTTACTAACTATATTAATTTGCTAGTTGCTCTGACAGAGTGCCATAGACTGAGTGGCTTCTTCAACAGAAATTTAATTTCTTTAATTTCTTTCCATTTTTTTTATTTTATTTATTTTTTATTTTATTTTATTTTATTTTTTTTGGTTTTTCGAGGTAGGGTTTCTCTCTAGTCCAGGCTGACCTGGAATTCACTGTGTAGTCTCAGGGTGGCCTTGAACTATCGGCAATCCTCCTACCTCTGCCTCCCGAGTGCTGGGATTAAAGGCGTGCGCCACCACGCCCGGCTCTTTCCATTTTTTTTTGAGCAGGGTTTTATGTAATCCAGGAGGGCCTCCAACTCCATAAGTACCTCAGGCTGTCCTTGAACTCCTGGTCCTCCTGTCTCCCAAGCGCTAGGATTATAGGAGTGAGCCACACGCCTGGTTTACGCGGTGGGGGACTTGAACCCAGGCCTTAGTGCATGACAGGAAAGCAAGCTGCCAGCTGAGCTATGTCCCCTGGAGTTTAGATGTTTAAGACCAAGGAGTTGGTGAGCTTGGTTCCTCCTCAAGGGCAGCTTGGCCCGGGACTGTCATATCATCGTCCCTCTGTCATGTGTCCAAACGTCCTCTCCTTGTAAGGACGTCAGCAGTACTGAATTTGAGTTCACCCTGGCAACCTCCTTTGAATTTAATTCTTCTATAAAAACCTTGTCTTGGACTGGAGAGATGGCACAGTGCTTGTCTCCAGTGCCTAAGGACAGGGTTCGATTCCCCAGGACCCACGTAAGCCAGATGCACAAAGTGGTACATGCATCTGGAGTTCATTTGCAGTGACTAAAGGCCCTGGCACATCCAGTTTTTTCTCCCTCTCTCTCTTTGTATGTATCTCTCTGCTTACAAATAAATAAAATATTTTTTTTAAAAAAACCCTGGTCTTCAAATACAGTCACATTATGAGGTACTCAGGGATAGAACTTCAACATATAAACTTGGTGGAAGGCCACAGTTTAGACCCTAAGAGTAATGACCTTCAGATGATTGAGGTTAAGCCGCACACAATGGTTCATAGTTGTAATCACAGCACTCTAGCTGTTTGAGTAGAAGGATTTGGAGTCCAAGGCTTGCCTGGGTTACAGATTAAGAACTTGTCTCACAGGGCGTGGTGGCGCACGCCTTTAATCCCAGCACTCGGGAGGCAGAGGTAGGAGGATTGCATTGAGTTCAAGGCCACCCTGAGACTACATAGTGAATTCCAGGTCAGCCTGGACTAGAGCGAGACCCTACCTTGAAAAAAAAAGGAAAAAAAAAGAAAAAAAAAAGAACTTGTCTCAAAACTAATGATTATTATTATTATTATTATTATTATTTTGGTTTTTTGAGGTAGGGTCTTGCTCTAGCCCAGGCTGACCTGGAATTCACTCTGTAGTCTCAGGATGGCCTCGAACTCACAGCCATCCTCCTACTTCTGCCTCCCGAGTGCTGGGATTAAAGGCGTGCGCCCCCAAAACCTACCACCACCAACAAAAAAACAAGGGCTGGAGAGATGGCTTAGTGGTTAAAGGTGCTTGCTTGACAGCCTGATAGCCTGGGTTTGATTCCCCAGTGTCCACATAGGGCCAGATGTATGAAGCGCTGCAGGCATCTGTGCTTGTAGGGACTGGAGGCCTGGAGTGCCCATTCTTTCTCTCTACTTGCAAATTCATAAAAATACTTTTTAAAAACTCGAGCCAGCGTAAAGGTTATTTGTTCCTTATGTAGTGTCATTGTGAGATTTTTGTATGTTTAAAATTAAACCAAAAATTTAAGCAAAGTGGGAGAAATGTGAAAACTGATACTGTTTCTATTCGCTATCACGGGGCTCAAATTTTGATGAAGAAAGACTGTCTTTTTCTGCTGGTGTGAAGCAGGGGTGGGAGAAACGTGAGGAGGACGAGCTACATCTGGAAGGAAGGACGGTCCTTCGATGGGACAGTGGCCTGGGCTCATTATGCTCTTGGACTTCCTTTCTCGCCTGGACACCAGCCAAAGCTGTGTGTTCTCATCCTGAGCAGCGAGGGGGCTTCTGGACATGCCTGCCACTTGGTGTCCTCCCTGCAGCTCTGACCTACATGCCATGCCAAGCCAAATTCCCCCTGCCATGTAATGGAGGGCGAGGATGGAGTTTTACAGGGAGAAGACGGGCGTTGACGTTGAGCCGTTGTGGATGAAAGCAAGTCTCCCGCTGCATCGGAATCAGAAGCAAGGCCACTTCTTGATTCTAAAAGGCAGCAGCTGCTCAGAGACAAGCAGATTGAGCTACTTCCTCCCAGCTCGGAGAGTTTCCGAGCTCTCTCTCTCGCATGAGCGAGCGAGCGAGCGAGCGTGCACACATACACACACGTGCGCTCCCAGGCACATATGGTCAGAAGAACAAAGGAGCAAAAACAAAAAGAATTGCAACTTCACAGCGCATCTCCTGATTCTGGGCCAGACTGCCACCGACGTTCTGAGTTCAGGACACTGTCTTCGAGCAGGAGGTTCAGGACTGGTCAGGCGGGCACTGTTTAGTGAGTCAAGATGAGCTGATATGGGGAGAGGGGAGGAAAAGAAAGATGTTAGTTCTCCTTCAAATCAATTTGTATTTTAAGAGCCAGGTGTGGTGGCTCATACCTGCAGCCCCATTCCCCGAGATGCTGAGACTCGGGGATCAGCTTGAATTTGGGGGCCAGCCTGGACTACAGAGTGAGAGCTTGCCTGCAAAAGCAAAACAACAGGCTGGGCGAGGTGGCTCACGCCTTTAATCCCTGCACTCAGGAGGGAGAGGTAGGAGAAGTGCTGTGAGTTTGTGAGTTCGAGGCCACCTGACACTACATAGTTAATTCCAGGTCAGCCTGGGCTAGAGTGAGACCCTACCTCGAAAAACAAGAAAGCCAAAAAAAAAAAAAAAAAAAATCAATGTCATTTATCACATTAAGAGAATATTCACATTAAAATATTTTGAAAATGTTCAAACACGCAGGCTGAGCAATGCATTCCCATAGAATGGGAAGGAAAGATACTGGAGAAGTCTGGGGCCTGGGGAGATGGCTGTCAGTACAGCACTTGCTGAGTGAGCATGAGGACCCGAGCTCAGAGCCCAGCCCCCACACGAATGCCTGTCATCTCAGTGATCTGGAGGCATGGCCAAGTGGATCCCCAGGTCAAACTAGCTGGAATGATTGAATGGTGAGCTCTGGGTTCAGGGAGAGACCCTGTCTCAAGGAAGACACCAAACTTAAACTCTGGTCTCCACACACATGTATACATATGTGCACTCACACACATGCACATCTCTCTCTCTCTCTCTCTCTCTCTCTCTCTCACACACACACACACACACACACACACACACACACACGAAAAAGAGGAAGTCTGCTGCTGTTTGGGATCTCGAGCAACGCAGAGTTAAATTTAGCTTTGCTGGGAGCTTGTTTCTGCTTGAATAGTCGCCTAATCAAAGATCTTTGTTTAATTTCAGTTTCCTTATCAGTGTAAAAAGAAAGGCTCCATCTGCACCAAGTTTGGCAAGTCCAGGTTAAGTTCTCAGGCTTGGTTCAAGATTTTTGGTCTTAGGTAATTTTTTTTTTTTTTTTGAGACAAGCTCTTGTGTTTGTAGCCCAGGCTGGCCTTGAACTCAGGAGCTTCCAGTGCTGGGGTTTGTCACCTCATCCAGCTTGAGTAGTTCTTTTAAATTAGGAGTAGAAAAGAAGGCTTTGTACTGTTTTCTACATTTTAATTAAAAGCAGTGTGTGTGTGTGTGTGTGTGTGTGTGTGTGTGTGTGTGTACAAAACAGGGCCTCTTGTCACTGCAAATACCAGGTACTTGAGCCACTTTTTGTGTCTGGTCTTTGTGGATGACTTGGGAATTGAACCCTGCCGGCTTTGCAAACAAGTGAGCCGTCTTTACAAACCCCTCTTTCTTTTTAGGTTTTTTGAAAGCTCATGTAGCTCAGACTGGTCTTGAACTCACTATGTTGCTGAAGATGACCTTGAACCTCTGATCCTCTTGTTGGGGTTATAGGCATATGCCCTACACTTGGCTAAAACAAGATATTTAATTCTATAATCTGCTGAGTATAAGATTGTGAACATCCACGTGGCATAGATCACTGGGCAAAGAGATCTATAAACCTGGATCCCGGGGAAGCCACAGCTGTTTGTTAGCTCTGTTAGAAGTCAGAGTTCACAGCTGAACTTGGTGGCTCAGGCTTGTGATTTCAGCTGTTGGAGAGGCTGAGGCAGGAATATCCAAAGTTCATGGCCAGCCTGAACTACAGGACAAGCGCAAGGCTAGCCTGGGAAAGTAGTGAAATCTTGTCTCAAAGGGAAAAAAAAGTCAGAAAGGACTGGGCTGTAGCTCCGTGGTACAGTGTTTGTCTAAGATGCATGGGGCCCTTGGTTCAGCTTCCAGTATGGGGGGCGAGGAGACAGTCCACAAAGTGCAAGACCATGTCACCAGTAAGGCCTGGGTGGGCTTCAGAGACATCTGCCTTCAGGTCACAGGTTAGGCATCCAGGAGCTGGCCACAGGAACACGCTGTCCTGGGAAGAGAAGGGTCAAAGGTGAACTATAACAAGGGCTCAGAAGTGTTCATGCCCTTCAGCATGAGGCAGGAGAAGGGCTTGTCACAAAGATGATGGAGCAGAGAGAAAACTCAGGTTTCCCACCAGAGAGATGGGTGGCTCAGCGGTTAAGTGCACTTCCTGAGCAAGCCGGAGCCTGAGGGGCCTGAGTTTGAATCTCCAGATCCAGATCCACATAAACAGCTGGGCATGGCCACCCACAGCTGTAATCCCAGCCCTGCAGGGGAGCAGGGACCTGAGGCCCTAGATTCGTGGGGCTCAAAACAAATGACAAGGCAGAGGAGTGACAGAGCCGGACACCCAACGTTTCTTCCCCCACTGTAGGCAAGCACCTCCTCCACAGGCAACACACACACACACACACACACACACACACACACACACACACACACACAAACACACACACACAGAGAGAAAAAAAATAGAAAAATAAATGAATAAACACTCGGATCTCTACCCAGCTCACCTCTCCTTCCGCTGGCCAGCTGCTGGTCTTGTCCACTTGTGGAATCCTCTGCCTGCACCGCCCGTCCTGCCCTCCTGCGCTAGGAGTCACATCTCCACCTACAAACCTCTCCTCTGACCTTCCAGCCAATCAGATTCCCTCCAGCAAGTGTCCTGCTTGTTGCTGTAGCTTTTCATGATTCTGTGACAATGCCTGGATGGGTAGCTGAAGAAAAGGAGATCTTGGATGCTCGAGGTCTTTTTGCATGTTGGGTTTTGAAGGAGAGGGGAGTCAAAGGCAGTCGCTGTGAGAAGATTTGGGGTCCAGGCAGCTATTGGAAGGCTCTGATTGGGAGGGAGAGAAGGAATCCGGAGAGGGCTCTCACTAATATGCGGTTCTTTCTAGTTCACACAGTGGGGCAGCCCTGCCCCTCCTCCCAGTTTCACGGGCATCTAGACCACCAAGAAGGTCCTGGAAGGGAAGCGTCCAGACTAGTTTGGAGTCACTGTTTGACCACCCACTTTCTGGCCTGTGAAGGGGTTGAAAGGCTGCTGAGAGGCGCAGGGAGAGGAAGGAGTTGCTCTGGGAGAGGCTTGTACTATGGAGGTCCCCAAGCCTTCCCTGGGCACATTTTCCTCACAGCACCTGGAGAACCTGGAGGGCTGCCTGCCAGTTCACTGTGTTGTCTCTCCCTGCATCCATCCTGGAAGCAAATCAATCAATAAAAAATTATATATATATATATATATATATATATGTGTGTGTGTGTGTGTGTGTGTGTACACATACATAAAACACCACACCCAGTTAATAAAAATATTTATAAAAAGATGAAAGCAAAGACAGGTGTTGGTGGTATACACCTATTTAATCCCAGCACTGGGGAGGCAGATGTAGGAGGATCGCCATGAGTTTGAGGCCAGCCTGAGACTGACTAGAGCGAGACCCTACCTCAATAAAAAAAAAAAAAAGAGTTCGAGGTCAACCTGAGAAATGGCTCAGCAGTTAAAAATGCTTGCTCACAAAGTCCGAGGACTGGGTTCAATTCCCTAGGACCCACCTCAAACCAGACAAAGTGATTCATACACCTGGGTTTCCGCTTGCAGTAGCAAGAGGCCCTGGCATGCCATGTTTTCATTCTCTCTCTCTCTTCTGGAAAATAAGTTTAAAAAAATGTTTTCTTGGCTGGAGAGATGGCCCAGCGGTTAAGGCACTTGCCTCCAGTGCCTAAGGCCCCGGGTTCAATTCCCCAGGACCCACATAGGTGGTGACCCTGGTGTGCGCTCTCTCTCTCTCTCTCTCTCTCTCTCTCTCTCTCTCT
>PVHP010046504.1:0-13252 GCA_004024765.1 Zapus hudsonius | reverse complement strand
GAGTCTCTAGGGTTCCAATTCTGTGCCTCCAGCCAGGCTACTCAGTCCTGGATGACTTCATCTGGCGTTGGAAGCTGTCTTTGGCAACCATCCTGTAGTCCTGGCATCTCCACTGGGTCTCCACTGAAACACGTGGTCCATTCTCTTGACCCCATCAGGCCTTCACACAGGCAATCCAACACACCTGTTTCACCTTGCCTATGGCCATTTACAAAAAACAAAACCATGTTGTAAATCCAGTGACCCTCTCTTCCTGCATTTGTTATACTCCATAGTACCAAGTGGGCTACCAACTTGTTAATCAGGGTGGAAATAAAGCTGACTTTGAAGAGCAGGGAACTTCCTTCAACATTCAGGCCCCTTACTTCAAAGGAGTCCGCATTCTTTCTGCTGTCCCATTGCAGATCAGCTGGACCAATCTCAGTGGTTGTAAGCTCTCAAACAATTGCAGCTTTTTGAAAGGGCAACAGTTTTAGCCTAAAGATTTCATTCATTTCTGTGTCATCTCCACCTGCTCATAATCTACTTTTAAAAAATACTTTTATTTTGTAAGCAGAGAAAGATAGAAGAGAGACAGGCAAAGAGAATGGGTGTGTAAGGGCCTCCAGCCACTGCAAACGGACTCCAAATGCATGCACCACTTTTTGCATCTATCTTTGCTTGGGTACTGGGGAATCTCCAGCCACATCAGTCCATTTTTACACAATCTAACCCTGCACAGATTCTCAGGACACAGGCAGGCAGAATGTAACAAGCCTCTCACATAAACTGCTTCCTGGAATAGTCCTGACAAAGTTCTTTCTCACCCTTGTAAGCCAAACCTTGTAATCCATAGTGCTTACTGTAGTCAGGTATTTCCAGCTCTGACTAGAATCCATCAATCTGTACTTATAGCACTGCAAGGTGTCGCTTAGGCCAAGGTTTCAAATTTTTCCACAGTCTTCCTGAAAATCAGTTCCAAAAGGCCAAGGCCACACAGAAAGGTTTCTGTTAGTAATGACTCCACTCTTCAGTACCAATTATCTGTTGTGGTCATTTTCTCCTGTCTGCAACAAGCATCCCATCAGAAGCAGCCTGTGGGAGGAATGGGTTTATTCCTTCCAGACGCAAGGGGAAGCTCCATAATGGCAGGGAAAACAATGGCATAAGCAGAGGGTGGACATCACCTCCTGGACAACATCAGGAGGACAATAGCAACAGGAGAGTGTGGCAAACACTGACAAGGGGAAGCTGGCTATGGTGCCCATAAGCCCACCCCCAACAACACACCTCCAACCAGGTTCCAATTCCAAAATTGCCATCAGCTGAGGATCAAGCATTCAGAAGTTATTGGGGGATACCTGAATCAAACCACCTCGTTCTCTTTTCTCTCTCTCTCCCCTCCCCCCATATGTATGTTTGTATGCATATATCTACATATGTATGCAGGTATGTGTATACGTGTATACACCTGTATATGTATAGGCCAAAGTTGACATCAAGTATTTTCCTCAGTCACTTTCCACTTTGCATCTTATTTTTTTTATTGTCCATAATGAGTTACATTATTTAGTGGGCAAACAGTGAGTTGTTATCCCCAATTCCCCGATGCCCCCCCCCTTCCCCCATCTCCAATCAGCTGGATATCCTCCTCCATGGGTTGTCTGGATCAGTCCTTGTGACAGGGGACCATGGAGAGCCTAGTATTCAGCCTAGTTCTCCTGGCCCAAATGTGTTGTTATTGAGGGGTGCCATGCCTCTGGATAGTCTCCCCCATCACAGCTCTCACAATCTTTCTGCCTCCTCTTCCGCTCAGTTCCCTGAGTTGTGGTGGGTGAGTATTAAGGCTGTTTTAATGTTGTGAGCATCTTACTTTTTGAGACAGGGTCTCTCACTAAACTCAGGGCTCATAAATTCTCTTAGACTATTTAGCTAGCAGGCTCCAGGGATCTTAGCATTGAGATTATAGGCATATGCCACCAGGCCTCGCTTTCACATGAGTACTAAGGATCTAAACTTAGGTGTTCATGCTTGCACAGAAAGCACTTAACTCACTGAGCCATCACCCCAGCCCCAGAATAGCAAACGTAAAATAAAATTTATTTTAAAAATCGATCTTCCTCTTTTAACATTTTGAGTTTTCATAAAGTATCAATAAAGCTATCTAGTGGAATTAGAGATCACCTTTATTTTTTTCATTATATTTACCTACATTTTAAATAATTGTATTAGATTCTGATATTATAATTTACATAATTACAATTACTGTATCTCACTTGTCTGATTTTTTAAAAAGACTCATTTGTTTTCCAAGTGTTAGGCAGGCTGGTTGACTAAAGGCACAGCTTGTGTCTTCTGGACTTGACCCTTCTTTATCTACCTTTATTTTATCCGAATTTGCCTTCTTTAAAATGACAGAAAGCTAGTGTTATGTATTTGAAAAAAAAAGTGAAAGGTTTGTAATGACTGTTTTTCTTAAAACTCTCCATAGCAACTGAAAGCAAAGCGACTTATGTAAAAATGTAATACTTCAAATCTAAGAGCCCAAGGAGTATGATTGGCTTCTGATGTGGTTGGATCCAGTTCCAAATCTGCTTCCAGCTCTTGCTTTTCTCCCTTTGGGTTATCACTAATTTTGGCAGGCTCTCCCACTGGCACCCTGGGCTCACCCCCTCAGCCTGTACAGAAAGAATATTTCTTTCCTCCCAGAAGTCTCAGCAGAAAGCCAAGCTGGGGTCTTGATTGGCTGACCATGAAGCATATTGCCTCAGCACAGTCATGCTTGTGGATGGCCCTACCCCAAACACACAGAATTAGTGACCAAAACAACACAAATGTATTATCTTACAATTTTGGTGGTCATAAATCCAAAGTTGGGCCCATTGAGCTATATCAAGATGCTATCAGAGCTGTGTTGCTTCTGGAAGCTTTCTGCTTTTTTGCACTCATGGCCTCTTCCTCTTCAAAGCGACAACAGTCAGAACATCTTTTAATCTCTCTCTCCCTCTCATGAGCCCCCATCCCCTCTATGTCCCTGTCACATCTCTGTGACTCTTAAGTGATTATGGTGGGCTCTGCCCAAGTCAAACTCTTAACCTCAATCATACCTGGGAAGCCCCTCTTGACATGTAACCTGACATACACATTTTAAAGATTAGGTCTGACTTCTTGGTGGGGGAGGGGGACATTATATGCCTCCATCAGAGTCTGTCCTGCATACTTTCCCTCGTCTCTCTGACCCTAAAGCCACCAAATATGGCAAGGAGATAATATTCAACTTTGTTGATTACTTTAAGCAGTGTTCTAGATTGAATATGAAATGTCCTCTCTCCGGCTCATGTTTTAGATGTTTGGTTGCCAATGGTGGCTCTATTTTGGAAGGTTCTTGGAAACATTAGATGAGGTCTAGCTGGTCACTTGGAGGCAGGTCCTTAGATGGATTTATATGTATGTACATATGTATGTGTGTCTATATGTATGTGTGTATGTATCACACACACTATCCCTACTACTCACTGCCTTGCTCTCTGCTTCTCTGCTTCTTGGTGGACCTTGAAGTGAACTCCCCTGTCACATGCTTCTACCACCATGATACTGTACCCAAGTATATGGATCCAGGCAACCATGTGTAGAAACCTCTGATACTGTGAGCCCAAATAAATCTTTCCTCCCTTATGTTGTTCCGTCGGGTATTTGGTCTCAAGGACAAAAAGTAACTAATCCAAGTAATATTTAACATCCAATCACAGAGTGAGATGTTTTCAGTCTAATATGGGGTAGTGTTGTATAGTTAGGGTATATAGTTAGTGAATAGACACACAAAGGTGTCTGTACCCAGGGTGTCCTTTGTTCCAGCTACTTTTTGCTACTTATCACATTTAGATTACTCTTAATTGAACTCTTATTTCTCTTTGAAATTCACCAGTTATGTGATACAATCCTTGTAGTCATGTAGTCAACTAAAAAAAAAAGAGTCTGTTTTATTTTTTGGGGAAAGGACATATTAAAGATTCATATGCAGTTCAACTTTTTCTCAGATTATTCAGTAATCATTCTGTGATTTAAAAAATATTAGAAATTGCTGCTTGAAAATTGTGTTAAGAGTTTGAATGCCTTAAGATCCATCTACTTGAGTTATATACTCATTTTCATGTACGACAGTAATTGTCTTAATGGAAGAAAATGTCATTCTTTGAAAGCTGTCATTAACTAAATTCTTCTTGTGATTCTTGGTGTTCATTTTCAGTATATTTGGAAACTTAGAATTTTTTATTCAGTGGATAAGTAGTTATAGCATATTCTTTTTTGGTTGGCTTGTTCTAAATAGGCTCTCACTGTGTGTCCCCAGGCTGGCTGTAAACTCACGATCCTTCTGTGTCAGCCTCCCCTGATCCAGGATTGCAGGTATTCATCACCCTGCCTGGATAATTTTGGTAAAATTTTACTGTTATAGAAAAATAGAACCTTTGAAGAAAAAAATGTTTTATAAAGATATGTCAGTTATATATAGGTTCAGGGTTAGATACTTCTCCAAGCCTTGTTTAATCTAAGACCACCACCTGCCTCAATCCTTTCAAAGGAAATTAGAATGTTCACAATTAAGCAATTTATTTGCTGTCATATTTGTGTTACTTTTCATTGAGCTTAAAGAAAGAATAAAAAACATTAAATTCAATAAATTTTAAAAAACTATCCCAATTTATGGAAAGTGTGATATACAGGCCAATGAAAGGCATGCTTATATTTTATAGTTCATATAGAATCTAGAAGACATTCTGGAATGAAGTTTAAGTACAAGCTGCGTATACCTTATCTGAAATGTGTGGGACCAGAAGTATTTATTATATTTAATTTTTCTTGGCTTTTTATATATCTGCATATATGTATATAATATGAAACCTAGATCTAAACACAATTCATTTGTTTTGTATGCACATAGGCTCAAAGTAATTTAATGCACTATTTTTGTTGCTCCTATGTTTTGATGCCAACTTCTCCCACAAGTCCAATGTAAAATTTTTCACTTGGTATAATGTTAGCATTTTGGATTTGGATTTTCTTATTAGAGATGCTCAATGTGTAGTCCTGAAATCTCCCTAACCAGTCTAGAATTTTTCCAGGGATTGTAGAAACAGTGGGGAATGTTTCTTCAATTTTTACCTCTGAGCTTACTATGTTGTTGATAAATAGGAAACAACCAAGATCAAGAACAGGAAACGGGGGTGAACTTCAGCAGTATTGCCAAGTGTTGAGAACGTGAAGATGTTTTGTAATGCCGACTGGGGTCAAGTGCAGGGCCCCTGGGCACAGGTCTGGAATTTGGCCAGGCACAGCTCAGGCTGTGGAAAAGAGGCCAGGGCCTCTGTCTGCGTCATGAAATGGGTGTGAAAGTTGAGTGGCCTTTCGGGCAGTGGAAGGCAGCCTTCTGCAGGAAATGGCTGTGAAATCTCAGAGTCCATCCAGTGTAGTTGGCAAGAACTCTTTCTTTGACAGGAAAGCTTGTGTGGCCTATGGCTGCTGTTGACTGAAATGATGATACTGGCTGGGCCAAGTTTTCTAAAATTAGGGACTTTATGAATAGAAATAGTCACTGTTAATCACTTACAAATAGACAACTCACCACTCTATCATTGGACTTGATAAAAGTTTTGTCTGCCCAGATCACAGAAACAAAACATTTGTGTAAGTCCTCCATGCTGCTTGATCCATCATTGTTGCTCAGGAAATTTTAAAGTGGTCTTATCCATGGAGTGTTTTCAGTGTAGGAGGTCATCATGCTCCCAGGGTGAATATAGGGTTTCGTGCCTCAAGCCTGTTGTCACAGATTTTTAATAACTCTGTGTGTTTAATATTTAACCTTATTTTATGTATGTCTCCGTTTAAAGATGCCTCACTCCATATGTTTTTGGTTCCTTAACATTGAACTCATAGCTAATAGTACTGTAACTCAGACCTGAACAAAGCTAGGCAGTGTTCATAATTTTTTTCCCACAAGGCTCATCACAGCCTTCCTGAGCTTAGAAACATTAGATGGTACTTCAGTACTATGCTTGGGCACTTGTGTGATAGCACAAACTCTAATAATAAGCACAAAAAAAAGTAAAAAAAAAAAAAAACTAGCACTAATCAGCAGCCAGAAGAGCACCTGCCTATAACATGATAAAGAAGTTTTGAAACATCTCCTTGTTGGTCCTCAGCTGGGATGTATCCACCAGGGGCCTCGAGGTTTTGCTCCTTTCCTCATGTCCAAGAATGATCATGAAATCGCCATAAATACTGATGTGGCAGCTGAAAGAACATTTTAGCCAGCAGGTGAATGTGTAAATATGAAATCCACCAATAACGATGGATGGTACTTATGTTTTAATATTTCTTCAATTTCTTTCTTTACAAATGTATTGTTCCCAAATTGGGTGTAATTGAAAACTTGGTGCTACTAAAAGTTGACATTTTTGTCTTGTTTTGTTTTGGGTCACCACTACACTGTTTAGTTTAGTGGCCGAAGGTTTTCACTTTAAACTGTTTAATCACTGATAATCATTTACAAATAGAAAACTCACCAAAACAAAACCCCTGTGCACAGATTTTCATTGACAAATAAAATTACCTGTTGTTGACTCCTTGCTCTCAGTGTCCCTGGCACAGACTTTAGAGGACCAGGGGTCAGGGAGTAGGGACCCCCATTCCTACGTCAACTCTCCTTGGTGAACTAAATCACCTCCCTTCCTCCAATTTAGCTCTGTTTAGGGGAATGTGTCTTCTTAAGTGGATGTCCATGATAACTGCACTGTGCTTTCTACTTAAAATGTTCCTTCTATACCCATCTGCCATGACCTTGGCACTAGTTACTGGTATGCACTTGAGGAGCCTGTTGTAAATACACACAATTCTATTTTTCTCTACACATGCCCCTCTAGAATCTGAAGGAGGAATACAACTGAAGTATGTTCCCAGTCATGACTGTCATCTAGGGCCTGTCTGGAAGCCAAGGATGCTTCTCCAGCCATCCGTGCCTACGTCAGGCAGGCTTCTGTTCTGCACTTGGGTCTAACTGGTTGCCAGCACAAGGCAAGGGGAAGAAATATGCTTGCATAGGAGTCCCTGGCAGGGGCTCTGGTTCTCTTTGTTGTTCACTGCTGTGTTCATTAAGCTAGCGGGCCCACAGTTTCTGAGAAATTCTCCTGTCTTGACCTCCTACCTCACCCTAGATGTGCTAAGATTACAGAAGGCAGCACAGCTTCGGGCTTGTATGTGTGGTGGGGATCCAAACTCAGATACTCAGTCTTGCGTGGCAAATGCTTTACACATGGAAACATCTTCCCAGACCAAAGTTTAGCATTTTTTTAAAAATGGCATTTGTCAAGTAACTGCACAACAAGCAGTTTTCATCAGTAACTTAGTCTCTCCAACTTAAACAGAACATGGGATCTTCCCTGCTCTGCCCACACACGTGGCTCTATAACCAGGTCGGGTGGACTGTGGGTGATGGGTTGCTGTTTTACACACTGCCAAGGGGTCCTCCTGGAAGAGCTCAGAGCAGCTGACATGGAAGACATTGAGTCACTGCTTGCAGGAATGGATTTCTGCAGTTTCCTTGTCTCTTAGAAAATAAAGTAGAGTTAAATCATGTGGCTTATAGTAAAAAGAAAACCCCTCCACTGCACCAACCTGGAATGATGCAGAGGTTTGGGCTCCATCCAACTGCAGCCTTCCATATCACTCAAATACTCTGAAAGTCACGTCTCAGTTCAATAAAGCAATGAACAGCTATCACAAGCTACATTCTCTGCTGTATCCAAAGGTATAAATTCCATAGATGAATTGTCCAAGATTTGATATTTGGCTCACTCTTCTTCTTGGTGAACCAAAAATATACCATTGTTTTTATTTGAATAATCTCCCAGCTTTTCAGAAACATATATGTTTTTGTGTGTGTATGTGTACACATAGTAGTTTTCACACGTTCGCAGACATACACAATCAACAAGATTACTCATCACAACACATGTTTAGATGTGTAGGGATAAGTTTTTATTTTTTTAATATTTTATTGAGAGAGACAGAGAGACTAAGAGAGACATAGAGAGATAGAAAGGCAGAAAAAGAGAGAAAAGATGGTTGGGTATGCCAGGACCTCCTGTCACTGCAAATGAACTCCAGATGTATGTGCCATTTCGTGCATCTAGCTTTATGCAGGTACTGGGGAATCGAACCCAGGCTGACAGGGTTTGAAAATAAGCACCTTAACCACGAAGCTATTCCTCCAGCCCCAGTTTCTCTTTTTGACTGATTAAAGATTATTTAACTCTTACTATAAGTATGCCCACAACTATCCATCACCTCTTTTCAGCCTTTTAAATATAATTTTAAGTCGAGTCCTTAACAGATCAAGGTTTTAAAAAGAAGTTATTTATACTTTATATAAACACCCTTGTTGTTACCAGCATTTGATGTTCAGTGTAACTTAACTACAGCCAGCGGTCCCATGCCATAGCTGGAATAAATCAGTCCACTGTAATGGTTAACGTTATTATTCTAATGAGATCCTGAGTGAAAATGGCAAGACAAATGGAAATGTGGGCACGTTGAGACCTTCATCTGCCACACTCAGTCCTCCCACAAGAGATCACATTTTCAAGAGTCTTATATTTGATAACGTTCATAAAGGAGGGAGATATTTTTTCTGGAATGATCTATCACATATTGAAACTTAAATGGAGCATGTATTCTAGATGATTGACAGTTTATAGAATGACAACTGGCAGTAAAATGGGTTCTGTAAGACTGCAAGTGGGCGGTGGGCGGTGCATTGGGATTTTCAGATGGTAAGTGCTGTTATGCATGTCATTTAGCTGGGAACAATCGTCTTGATTCTATGGGAAGTAGTTTTCCTATTATATAAGTGAATGGAATACAACTTATTTTTCTTGCTATACTCAATTATTCTTTTGCAGTGATAGCACTGATAATAATATTGGTTTTAGGAATATGAAACAAAACCTGGTAGAAGCTGTTGGAAAGAATTATGCTATATAGGCAATAATAGGTAGCTATACCTACCTACTTTTAGTATTCCTGCTCAGTTAGGACTAGGGATAACCTAAGCTAGCTCATTGATGCATTGCTTAGCTACTGGGTTTTGATCCATAGGTTAGGTTTCTTTGTACCTAGGTCTTGACCTTCTATTGAATACTGAAATGAGTTCAGTGGGCTATGTCCAGATTTCTTTTAAAAAAAGCAGAACAGAAAATAGTGATGTACTGTTCATAGTAAGGGTACTAGAATATGGTTTTGTGTATTATTTGTTACATGGACATGTGTGTACACTCTAGTCTGGTCTTACTTCAGGTCTCACCGTCTTGTTCGAGGCAGGGTCTCTTGTTCACTCTTGTGAACTCCAGGCTAGTTTGTCCATATGCTTCTGGGTGACAGGTAATTCTCCTGTCTCTCCTTCACTTCTTGTCCTAAGCTACTGAGATTGCTGATGCTCATACTACAGTGGCTAGCGTTACTTGGGTTCTAGAGATCCAAACTCAGGTACTCATGTTTTTGCAGCAAGTGATTTAGCCACTGAGCTGTTTTCCCAGACCTAGGTCCCACTTTCGAAAGGCCCCACCATTTCTCATCTTGTAGTTACCTTCCCATTTTTTGGACACAGCACCCAACTGAAAGCAGCTGGTGGGAGGAAACTTTTTCATTGTGGCTCACAGTCTTGAGGGAAAGCTCCATGGTGACAGGGGAAAGCATGGCATGAGCAGAGGCTGGACATCACCTCTGGCTCAGCAGGTGGAAAACAGCAGCAAGGGTGTGAGCTGAGCTCTGGCAAGGGGGAGCTGTATATAACACCCCAAAGCACACCTCCCAACAACACACCTCTTCCAGCAAGCCTCCACCTCCCAAATTGTTATCAGCTAGGGACCACACACGAAATTATGGGGAATATGGGATTCAAACCACCATACCACAGTAGTACCATCCTGGAGACCAACCCTATTATGAACACATGGTCTTTTGGTGGGACAGCCCACATTCAAGCCCTAGTGGAGTAAGAAGGCCTGAAAGAGAAAGAGATGTATAAAGTTATCTGAGATTTTATTGGAAGATGGAGAAACTATACAGTTTGGGAAGGTATTACTCTTCCCAGAGATTTGAAATAAAACTTGATGGGCAAATAAAAGTTTCCAGCTGGGGAAGGAGAGGCATTAGAGGGGGGTGGAGACATATCCCAACTCCAGAACACAGCCTGGGATTTTCTTTGTTCAATCAGAAGTTGATGTTATTTAAGTGTCCGTTGCTTCTTTACTTTAAAAATAGAAATTAAAAAAAGTGTAGTTATCTAGGGTACTAATTTGTGGAGGACTGGCTAATTAAGCTTTTGCTGTAACTTTAGTAAATCAGAAAGGAGTATTATAATAATGTGTTTTTGTTTTGACATTTAAAGAGGCTTTTTTGTTTTGTTTTTTACTTGTTTTGGCTAGGGTAGCATTTGATCTGTGTAATTCTGATTGAGTTTAAATGTATAAATTCAGTTTGACTTGTCATATCCTCTTTCCATAAGAATTTAGATATATTAGCAAGGACAAGAAAGGACTGGGGAGATGGCTCAGTGGACAGATGGATGTCTTGAGGCAGAGGAAGTTTAGCACAAAGAACAGGAGACATTCAGACCTGCCCAAGGTGCAGGCACTCCCTAGCTACATTATGTCCAGCTAGAGTCTCTTGCAGCCTGCTTCCATAGCTCAATGGTAGACCCAGACATACTCCTTTCAAGACTTGTTTTTGTATGTGAGAATCCTATGTGAGGATTTGATATGTTTAGCAGAGGATCTGAGACAGAGGAGAAACTCAGTAAATGGATTTTCTCTCCCCTCACCTCTAGCCCTACATATAATCCCATATTTCTCTTTCGGAATTATCAAGGGGTTTGTTGTCATCGCAGTGGCTGAAGTATGAGTTGTATTTGGTTTAGCCTTCTCTATTTTTTCATATTTATTGTCAATAATTAGATACATTGTATGAGCAAGTCTTATATGCTTGCTCATACAATGGTAGTGGTGGGTAGAGAGCTGAGAAGTAGAACAAAGCAACTTAAAGCTGTCTGAGTATCATGGGAAAGGTAACAAACACACTCTTTATGTCTACCTCCTTTCTAACCCAGTCTCTGACACTAGTTAGATCTCAACATGGGCTAGTAAGACTATGCTTACATTAGCATGAATGCAATTTTTGTTCTACTCTGTAACATATGTTTTGCTACCTATTTCTATAGTTTTGGGATGACTTTAACAAATAAGTAATCTTTATCTTTGCCTATAATTAAAATAATTCACATGTCCCCAACCTCTCTGATGGCATCATTTTGCAAGAATCATTTTGCAGACATCAACTCCCAAAACAGTGTGAGTATCCAAGCCTTGTGGATACATGGTGTTATAGTTACCTTCACATTTCTGGGATCATATGCCTGACCAAAAGCAGCTGATGGGAGGCAAGGTTTATTTTGGCTTATAGATTTGAGGGGAAGCATCACGGTGCCAGGGACAGGTTGATGGAGCAGAGGCTGGGTGTCACTTTTTTGTCACAGCAGGTGGAAGGTAGCAGCAAGACAGCTGAACTGGCACTGGCAAGCTGGGGGCTAATAAACCCCGAGGTATGCCCCTAGTGGCACAACTCCTTTAGAAAGGCTCTACCCTCCCCCCAAAAATTGCCACCAGCTGGGGACCAACCCTTCAAAAATAGGAGGTTATGGGGCATATCTGATTCAAACCACCACACACAGGTTTATTTTTTTCTACTTGTAGATGGTTAATTAAATAGCAATGTTTTAGAGAATATGACATCCTTTACCTAGGAAATTAGTGTTCGATGTGTTAGGGTTTGTTTTCAATGTATGTTGCACTGGAGGTTTTAGATCTTAAAGTAAAAAAACAAAAAACAAGCTAGAATCTTTACTCCACTCTTCACAGTTTTTTTTCCTGTCTCTTCTTTTTATATTGGAGCTTCTTAAGCAGTATTAACTCCTTGTATTACTGTACTTATTGCTATGACAAAATATTCAAGAAAATAGCTTAAAAGATGAAATGCATTTTGTTTCGGCTTATGTTTTTAGAAGGCTTACTTCATGATCATTGGCTCTGTTGATGCTGACTGAGGCAGAACCTCTTGGTGGCAGGACCGTGTGGCAGAGGTTTCAGGCTAGACAGCAGAACACAAGACAGGGAAAGCCAGAGACAAGATACTTCCCTCAGGAGCCCACCCTTAGTAACCTACTACTTCTACCTAGGTCCCACCTATTAAAATTTCTATTACCTCCCCAGATGGTGCCATCAGTCAGGAACTAAGTCTTGAATACATAAGCTTTTGGGGTCTCACTTTAAAATCAAACCATAACACTCTCAAAATACCTTGTTTTGGGGAAACATGCCCTATATAAATTATTTGAAGCTCCATGTTGTAAAAGTGTGTGGTGGTATGAATCAGATGTCCCCCATAAACTCTGTTCTAAACACTTGTTTCCCAGCTGATGGCTGTTTGGGAAGTGGAGCCTTGCTGGAGGAGGTGTGTTGTTGGGGGCAAGTTTAGGGGTATTATAGCGAGCTCTCTCTACCCTTGCCAGAACTTGGCTCACTCTCCTGCTGCTCTTGTCCACGTGCTGTGGCAGAGGTGATGTCCAGTGTCTGCTCATGTCCATGCTTTCCCCCGCCACATCATGAAGTTTCCCCTGAAGACTATAAAAAAACAAAATAAAAAATTTTCCTCCCATCAGCTGCTTTTGGTTTGCTGTTTTCTTCCAGCAGTCTGAAGTTAGCTTCAACAAAGTGATTTGAGCTTTGATATAAAGGTGGGACAGACAATGTTCATTACTAAGAGTTTCATTCATGACGAAATTGTTGGTCAATGGCTATGGGTTCTATGAATTTAGAGTGAGTTTTTCCCTGTTTTAAGTACTGGAACAAACGGAACATCCACAGAAAGATGACAGGGGCAATCTCTACCACACAACTAGTTCTAAATATTACCAAAAATCTTGGAAGGTTTACCCTGGATAGGTGCAGGGAGCCGGGTGTGGTGGCACACGCCTTTAATCCCATTGCAGAGAGCCGGGTGTGGTGGCGCACACCTTTAATCCCAGCACTTGGGATTAGGCAATGCTTGGAAGACTACTTTGTTAGAGCAAGGAGGTCACAAGCTTTTGCGCATGCTTGATCTCCTGATCCTAGCCAATCCCGTGGCGTCTGGGGGTGGCAAGCAGGAGCCAGCCAATCATGGGATG
>PVHP010046503.1:0-13255 GCA_004024765.1 Zapus hudsonius | reverse complement strand
AAAAAAAAAAAAAAAAAAAGAAGAAAAAGAAAAAAATATTTTTTTTAAAATAAACAAACAAACCCTTGTTAATAAATCACATCAGGACTGGAAAGAACTGTGAGTAAAAGATATTTATGAAAACCTGAAACACCATACTCTATATCTCCTTGGATACTTTATCACAGTGTGCCCTGTGCACACCCGAGAACTGCATCTGTGAAGGTTCTAAGAGGTACTAGTGCCTGTGAAGGGCAAGTTCACCCACAGTGAACACCATGCTCCTAAATTGTCCCCAGAACACTGTGAATGCTACACAGCCTCAAGAACCCCAGACATAAAGAATGCCTGACATTGCTGCCCTGTCCTATATCCTGAAGAAGAATGGCATGTGTGGCCTGTGATCCCTTTGTACAACTGAATGTTTAGAGTTGAACCAAATACCTCCTGATGGGTTCTGCAGTGATATCTACTTTGCCAAATTCAACCAGGGTTGAAAGACTGAATGAGACTTAATGAGAAAATGGTAAGGTACTACCTAAATATAATTACTAATATTAATATAAAGGCTCATAGGGTAAGTGGGTTATTTTTGTCACTAAAGCGGATGATGGAGTCACAGCAGCCTACTTGCAAACCTCCCTTTTTGGTGTTATATCAGAGGCCAGGTGACAAAGGACCGGGAACTGGCACACTAGCACAGGTAGGACTCTAATGCTGAGTATAAAATCCTGCCAACAGTACAACTGAACTGAGATGATCCTAAGAAGTAAGCCACCAAGACAGAGGCAGGCCAGCATATGGGAAGAAGCAATTTGAGAAAAAAACCCAAAGGGCTAGTTTGTTCTATCACAGGCCATACATGACTCCTCTTACCTGGTTCTTTTTTGATCACAGATGAGACTGGGAAAGGCCCATTTGTTCAGGATTTATTCAAGGCTCTCCATCCTGTCCTAGAGGCTGCTCTAAGTGACAAGAATGCCAATGTGAGGATGGCGGCAGCAGTCTACCAATATGCCATACAGTCGCATAATCCCCTTGCCCAGGACATCATGCAGACTGCCCTTGTGACAGGTGAGTAACTCCCTGTTACTTCTGGAAACACAGGATGATAAAGAAGTTAAGCCACCACAAGCTTTCCAGTCTTTCCCTCTTCACTGTCCTGCCAAGGTGTCTGCTGCACTCGGTTTGTGTTCTTCCTAGAGACTTTAACGAACAGGTACCATGAACAAGTACCTGGGTGAAGCTTTTCATAGATGCGCTAGAGAAACCATGCCCTCAAGTGGGTGAAATGAAGGTTGCTATGTTAAGTTAAATAAGCCATACACAGAGAGACGAGTTCCACTTGTTCTCTCTCCTATGTGGAAGTTAAAAAGGCTGATCTGACTAAGAATGGTGATTACTAGAGGCTAGGGGTGGGTAAAGGAAGGCTGGGTTTGATCAATGTGATGCTGCATGAAATACCAACCTGAGCCCCAGTAATAAGTACAATTTATACATGTTAACCAACAGTTTTAGAGCTAGAGATTTAGTTCAGTAGTAGATCACTTGCCTAGCATATGCAAGGTCATAGGTGTGATCCCCAGTACCACAAAAATAAACAATGTCTTCTTATGTAGCAACCTTTTTTTTTTTTTTTTGGTTTTTCGAGGTAGGGTCTCACTCTAGCCCAAGCTGACCTGGACTTCACTATGTTGTCTCAGGGTGGCCTTGAACTCATGGCGATCCTCCTGCCTCTGCCTCCCGAGTGCTGGGATTAAAGGCGTGCGCCACCACGCCCGGCCATCAACCTACTTTTTTAAATTAAAAAAATATGACACAACAATATTAAGTACATTTTTTTTTTATTTTTATTTTTTTATTAATTTATTGTCCATAATGAGTTACAACATTTAGTGGGCAAACAATGAGTTGTTATCCCCAATTCCCCACTGCCCTCCCCTCCCCCCTCCACTGGATAACCTCCTCCATGGTTCGTCTGGATCAGTCCTTGTGACAGGGGACCATGGATAGCCTAGTATTCAGCCAGGTTCTCCTGGCCAATATATTAAGTACATTTTGAAAATTTAAAAATCATGACCCAAATATCCCAAATGACCCAAATTTAAAAATCATGCTCCCAATTTCTGCATAATAAAGTCCAGGCACCATCTACATCTACTGTTGGGAGTTAACCAACAAGGCTGTCAGGTGAGAGGCCCCAAGGGGCCCAATTACCCTCTCTGAGATGGTCTCTTCCTTATTTTAGGAGAGAAACTGGCCAGTTGGTTTGGCTTTCTCTTTGGCTTAATTTCTGGCTTAGGAAAGGATCCCCACCTCCAGCCTTCTCAAAATATTACCTAATAAGAGCGTTTAGATTTAATTTTTTTTTGAGGTAGGGTCTTGCTCTATCCCAGACTGACCTGGAATTCACTATGTAGTTTCAGGGTTGCCTGGAACTCATGAAAATCCTCCTACCTCTGTATCCTGAGTGCTGAGATTAAAGGCATGCACCACCACACCAGGCTCTAAATTTAATTTTTTCAGCCAAACCTAGTGATGCTCCCACATTTAAGAAATGGAGGATTTAAGAGGCTGGAGAGATGGCTCATTGTTTAAGGTGCTTGCCTGCAAAAGGCTAACTACCCTGGTTCAATTCCCCAGTACCCATGAAAAGCCAGATGCACAAAGTGGTGCATACATCCGGAGTTCGTTTGCAGTGGCTAGAGCCCTTGGAATGCCCATTCTCCTCTCTTCCCCCACAAGCCCATGCAAATAAATATATTTTTTTAATTTAAGAAGGGATGGAAGCAGAAAGATCAGGAGTTCAGGGCTGGTGAGATGGCTCAGCAGTTAATGTGCTTGCCTGAAAAGTCTAATGATCCAGGTTCGATTCCCCAGTATCCACATAAAACCAGATGTACAAAGTGGTGCATACATCTGGATTTCATTTGCAGAGGCTGGAGGCCTTGGCACACCCATTCTCTCTGTTCCTCTCCTATCTCTCTCTGCTAGCAAATAAATATATAAAAATATTTTTAGCCGGGTGTGGTGGCACACGCCTTTAATCCCAGCACTCGGGAGGCAGAGGTAGGAGGATTGCCGTGAGTTCAAGGTCACCCTGAGGCTACATAGTGAATTCCAGGTCAGCCTGGACTAGAGCGAGACCCTACCTTGAAAAACCAAAAATATATATATATATATATATATATATATATATATATATATATATATTTTTTAAAGAAGGAAGGAAGGAAGGAAAGAAAAAGAAGGAAAGAAGGAAGAAAGGAAGGAAGGAAAGAAAGAAGGAAAGAAAGGAAGGAAGGAAGGAAGGAAGGAAGGAAGGAAGGAAGGAAGGAAGGAAGGAAGGAAAGAAACATTGGAGCTGGGCGTGGCAGCGCATGCCTTTAATCCCAGCACTTGGGCAGCAGAGGTAGGAGTATTGCCATGAGTTTGAGGCCACCCTGAGACTACATAGGGAATTCCAGTTGAGTCTGGGCTTGAGGGAGACCCTACTAAAAAAAAAAAAAAAATCAGGAGTTCAAGGTTCTTTGGCTGGCTACATAGTAAGTTTGAGGCCAGCCTGGGTTACATGAAACACTGTTGCCAAAAAAAAAAAAAAAAATCAAATTTTGGGCTGGAGAGATGACTCAGCAATTAAGGCACCTGCCTGGGCCTGGAAAGCCTAATGACCCCGGTTCAACTTCCCAGGGCCCATGTAAAGCCAGGTGCAAAAAGTGGTGCATGCATCTATAGTTGGCTTGCAGTGGCTAGAGGCCCTGGTGCACCCATTCTCTCTGTCTGTCTCTCTTTTTTTTTAATATTTTATCCACTCACTAGAGAGAGAGAGAGAGAGAGAGAGAGAGAGAGAGAGAGAGAGAGAGAATGGGCACAACAGGGCCTCCAGCCACTGCAAATGAACTCCAGACACATGTGCCTTCTTGTGCATCTGGCTTTACATGGGCACTGGGGAATTGAACTCAGGTCCTTCTGCATTGCAGGCAAACACCTCAACTGCTAAGCCATCTCTCCAGCCCTGTCTGTCTCCTTTTGCTTGCAAATAAATAAAAACATTTTTCATTTAAATATGGGACTAACTTTCCAGACACCAGGGGCATAGGAAAATGAATTATCAGGCAAACAAGTCTTGAGCACCAACACAAAGGCTGTTTCCAGGGGAAAATATCACCATTCTGAATTTTTTTTTTCACCCCACTGGGGCAGGTAATAGTGCGGACAGCTGGGCTGCAGCTCAGTGCCTGGCTCTGGACGGTATTGCAACTTACGCAGTGATTAAGAGGATCCTCTATCAGCTCTTTAACAAGTATAATGAAGTCACTGAGGACCAGTGTTGTATCCTCCTGAGCCGTATCAGAGGAAAGACGGTATGTGTCTATTACAGGGTCAGATACAGAAACTAAGCCTTGGAGAATAAGTGGAGCTTTGTAGTCAGCGCATGTAAAGAATCCAAAATGCAAGTGGTTGAGTAGGGTAATCTCAAGCATAGGTAAAAATGTACAAAGCAGCCGGGCGTAGTGGCGCATGCCTTTAATCCCAGCACTGGGGAGGCAGAGGTAAGAATCCCAGTGAGGCAGAGGTAAGAGAATCCCAGTGAGGCAGAGGTAAGAGAATCGCTGTGAATTCAAGGCCACCCTGAGACTACAGAGTGAATTCCAGGTCAGCTTGGACTAGAGCGAGACCCTACCTTGAAAAGCCAAAAAAAAAAAAAAATGTACAAAGCATGTAGAACAGGGTATGGAGATGTATACAGAGAAATATGGCAGAAGCTAGCTGAGAAAAGCGAGAAATACTGCTTACGGTTTCTAACCACGAGTGTGACATGTAAAATCTTTGAAAAATATTTTTTATTATTTACAAGCAGAGGGAGAGAGAGAGAGAGAGAGAGAGAGAGAGAGAGAGAGAGAGAGAGAGAGAGAGACTGGGTATGTCAGGGCCTCCAGCTGCTGCAAAGGAATTCCAGATGCATGAACCTCTTTAAGCATCTGGCTTTACATGGGTACTGGGGAATCGAACCTGGATCATTAGGCTTTGCAGGCAAGCAACTTAAAAGCTGAGCCATCTCTCCAGCCCAGAATCTGCTTTTGATAGAGGTTTCTCACGGAAAAGCACACAGACTTACAACTGTGTTTATTATTTGTGGTAGAAACATAAAACTCACAGACTGTGACACATAAAAATTTGAAGGGTAAAAACTGGAAGGGAACACCCTTGTTTTCTGCTTATATTATTACATCTTTACTTTGTTCCCTGGTTTATAATCTTAGAGGCAGTTGGCTTGGATGGAGGAGTGTTCCAGCTCTTATAAACTGACTCCATCTTGTAATGGGCATGGGCATCTCATGATTTTGGGACATTAATTATACTGGAAATCCTGTTAGGACATAATTTTTTCAAGGTTCCAATCTCTCTGTCTCTCTCTGTCTCTGTCTCTGTCTCTCTCTCTTTCTTTCCCCAAGGTAGGGTCTTGCTGCTGTAGCCCAGGCTGACCTGAAATTCACTATGTAGTCTCAGTGTAGCCTGGAACTCACAGCAATCCTCCTACCTCTACCTCCCAAGTGCTGGAATTAAAGGCGTACACCACCATGCCAGGCTAGGTTCCAGTATCTCTCTCTCTTTTTTGGCTTTTTGCTTGTTTTTTTGAGGTAGTCTTACTCTAAACCCAGGCTGACATGGAAATCACTTGTAGTCTCATGGTGGCCTCAAATTTATGGCAATCCCCCTACCTCTGCCTCCCAAGTGCTGGGATTAAAAGTATCAGTATCTCTTAAAGTGATTATGAATATCCGTTCATTTCCTCAGACCCTGATACACACAATGCTTGCTGTGGAGCTGAACAGCGGCCAATTCAAGGACCGGATTGTGGCCTGCAAGGCTTTCTCCCGGATCAGTGGAGAAACCTGCATAGTAAGCCTTCCCTTTCCCTGGCTTCCAGGCCTAGGGAGTCTTTCCACCTTTGGCTGATATCTAGTATCCCATTCCCATGGTTACCTTTTATTCATAACCCAAGATTATATTTGAATATCAACATATACTTCTGTGACTTAAGCCAGTACTTCTTGGTATGGCAACACAGCCACAATGAAATATTCACAGAAACCAGGGCTGAAGAGATGGCTTAGCAGTTGAGGCGTTTGCCTGCAATGCAGAAGGCCCTGAGTGCGATTCCCCAGTGCCCATGTAAAGCCAGATGCACAAGAGGGCTGGAGGCCCTGGCGTGCCCATTCTCTGTCTCTGTCTGCCATCACGCCCGACTTATTTTTCATTTCTTATTTGCATGTGTGATGTGTAGTTTATGCACATGTGTGCCCCATGTGCATGTGTGCAGAGGCCAGAGGAAAACTTCCAGTGTTTTATCACTCACCCATGTATGTCCTTGAGATGGAGGTCTCTCCCTCAACCCAGAGCTGCTGCCCATCAGCAAGCCCCAATGATATCTCTGGTCTCTGCTCCTGTCCCTTGCCCACCACAGAATAGGGTTAGACATGCAGGGCCACACCCAGGTTGTTTTTTGTTGTTGTTGTTAATATGGGTTCTTGGCAGTCTTGGGTCCAAAAGGCCCCCAGGTTTAAGGGGCAAGTGCTCTTTACTATTAAGACATCTCCACACCGGGCGTGATGGACCCCAGCACTCGGGAGGCAGAGGTAGGAGGATTGCCATGAGTTCAAGGCCACCCTGAGACTACATAGTGAATTCCAGGTCAGCCTGGACTAGAGCGAGACCCTACCTCGAAAAACCAAAACAAAAAAAAGAAAGAAAAAAAAAAAAAGACATCTCCTCAGTCTACTTATAAGCCTTCATAGTAATTTGACATTATCTCAATACAATATAAGTATCAAACCAGTCTGAAAATTGGCCCTTCATGAGTTTGAGGAACACAGGCTACTGGTTAAAGTTCTGTGAAAGAGTCTGGCACTTGGCTACAGATTTAGGAGGAATTCCAGGCAAGGGAAACCCTGACCTCTTCTTTTTTTTAACCACCATTTTCAAATCATTAGTGGTCCAAGTGGAAGGGTTCCCTTCTTCCTTTGTGCTATATCTTTTCTGTAACACTGGGTATTTCCAACATGGCCCACACTGCCATTTCCTAGAGGTGGGCACCCTCCCATGTTGATATGGGAAGCACACACACAATGTGGCCATTCAGCATAATCACCCGAATAGGTTTGAGACTGGGTTCTTTTTTTGTTTGTTTTGTTTTTTTGAGGGAGGGTCTCATTCTAGCCCAGGCTAGTCTTGAGTCCTTAAATTCACTCCTCCCTACCTCAGCCTCCCAAGTACCATGATTAAAGGCATGAACCACCACACCCAGCTGGCTTAATTAAGACTAGGTTAGAGATGAGAAAGTTACTTTAGGCCAATATAGTCCGAATCAGAATTTTTTTTTCTTTTCTTTTTTTTCTAGGTAGGGTCTCGCTCTAGCCCAGGATGACCTGGAATTCACTATGTAGTCTCAAGGTGGCCTCAAACAAAGCAATTTTCCTACCTCTGCCTCCTGAGTGCTAGGACTAAAGGTGTGTGCCACCACGCCCGGCTCTGAATCAGAATTTTTAAAAAAATTTTGAACTTGTGCAATAGTGAGAACTTTATTAAGAGAATCATGTGCATTTAGATGACTATCAAGGATTCTACTGACTCACACAATATCTATGAGAAACACTAACATTACTAACATAAAAGTAAACACTAAAAAATTAATTTGTTTACTCCCAATTCAAACAAAATTCATGGCAGAGTCATGAACAGAAACCATCACTTTCACTGGTCATCAGGGCTGCCCATCATAAACCTTCCCTAGCATTTCACAGCCTGAGCACATCACTCCTCTTCAAGTTATGAGTACAAACTGCCCCTTTGAGACATACTTGAATAATTGAAAAGTAAATGGAAAATCAATGTTTATAGTTCATTTTCTCCAGCAAATGTAACAGTATTAGAATGTGTGAGAAGTAATATTTATTGCAACAGGTTTTAAGAGTGGACACATGAAATTAGTTTTGTAATTTGTCAGAAGACAAAGCTGACCTTCCTGGGAAAGATGTGGTCGAGAAGCAAGGCGCAAGTGGACGAAGGCACAGCGTTCCACAGCTGCTTCATACTCTGTGCAGTCAGTCCTCTCAGAGAGAAGAGGAATTTATGCAGTAAGGCTTGCATTAGAGCTTGCATATACTACCATTGATATTACTGTTTTACAACAAAAGTTCTATAATATCCTTCTGGGAAAGCAAAAGTGGCAATAAAGGCCATCAAAATATACTCAGTGCTGGGCTAAGCGGTTAAGGCATTTGCAATGCAGAAGGACCTGAGTTTGATTCCCAAGTGCCCATGTAAAGCCAGATGCACAAGAGGGCGCATGTGTCTGGAATTCATTTGCAGCAATGGCTGGAGGCCCTGGCGTGCCCATTCTCTGTCTGTCTGTCTGCCTCTTTCTCTCTCTCTCTCTCAAATAAATAAATAAAATATTTTAAAATAAAAAAAAATAAGCCGGGCATGGTGGCGCATGCCTTTAATCCCAGCACTCGGGAGGCAGAGGTAGGAGGAGCACCATGAGTTCAAGGCCACCCTGAGACTACATAGTGAATTCCAGGTCTGCCTGGACTAGAGTGAGACCCTACCTCAAAAAAACAAAAAATAAAATAAATATATACTCAGTGCAAATATCAATCCAGAGAAGGAAGTCCTGGAGTGTGAACTTGCCATAGAAGCATTTGCAGCAACTTCTCCCAAGGCTTGAGAGCTAGACCAAAAAAGAGACTTGCAGTCAGCAACTAAGAGAATTCAATGTCTAATCTGTCACTAGGTCAGAGGAGTTCCCTTCTGGAAGAAGTACTTATCTTTAAACCATTCCACTTCTTGCTCCATGACTTGCATGTACCATGTCATGGCAGGTACTGGCAGCCCAGGTTAGTGTAGGAGCGGCAGCAATGGGAAGCACATTGCTGAGCTAGCTGCCTTACAGTCTCTTCACACTAATCATTAAAAACTGAGTTTATTGGATCTTGTGTTATTCCTTCTCAAACAAAGTTAGAGTCAAGAAATTCTTTTTAAAAGGCTTTCAAACTAGTCCTTTGGGTACTTAAAAATAAATCTTCATATAAAAATTCCACTTCTTAGCTGGGCATGGTGGTACATGCCTTTAATCCCAGCACTCGGGAGGCAGAGGTAGGAGGATTGCCACCCTGAGACTACATAGTGAATTCCAGGTCAGCCTGGGCTAGAGTGAGACCCTACCTCGAAAAACAAAAACAAAAAAAAAAATCTCATTTCTAAGCCAAAATAAATCACAACTTGGAGAAAGACCACCTTGAATGGTTCAGTGCTTATTCCAAGAACATGGAGCTGTGTATTTTTTTCAAGTCTTCAGACATTAGAGATATGAGACAGTATTTATCTCTAAAACACCATGAAGACACAACCCTGGCTCAGGGAACCAGTAAATTCTTAAGCCTCAGGAATAGAAAAACTGATATCTTCCAATCTGTACAGTCATGTGATATGTACATATAAAGTCAAGTCAATGAAAAAACGAAGACAGATCTTAAACCATTTCAAAACTCAGGGCATAAAAATGTAAAGAAACAAAACACTGAATGTATAATCTGTCCCATTTGGCAATGTGTAATTATAAATTATATCAAGAGATAAAAACTTATCTACAAGTGGAGTATAACAAAAGGAAGGTATGGTTTAAGACATAATCTCAGGTCCAGAGCTCTTCAGTTCTTACAAATTTGTAGACTAGAGTGCTAAAAAAATATAAGAGCATTTTGAAAAAACACAGCTAGACACATCAATATTGAATCCACATGGAAGCAATAAGTGATCCAAACATCAACATGAAACCAATGAAGAGCCAGACTCGAACACCTGTTCTTCCCAAACAGCCACTTTCATAGCTGTCACCTCTCACCTGAGCATTGGACACAGCATTTATCATGAAGAAAGCCAGTGTGGAAAACACACCACATGTGTGGAAAGCGTGGTTCCACTGCTCAGGCCTGGAATAGGCCACTGCTGCATCAATCGTTATCCACTATCCACTAGTCGGGAAAAACAGTATGCCCGACCACAGAAGCCGCAGCATTTCTTCTTTCACTCCAGTCAATACACTCACATTCTGGTCATCGGAAATTATCTAGGAAGCCTGCCATTTTTACTCCGTATGCATTGATTTTTCATCAAATAATAAATCCGGGCTTCCTGTGACCCCAGGTGCTCATGCATGGCCGGGGAGGATGCGCTCCCGTCTTGCTCCACCTCAGCTCAGGGCTGAATCAGAATTTCAACCATTTCATTTTAACAATATCTGACTAATTTACACACTCATCTCCTTGGCACCAGTCACTCAAGATTACCAATTCAAACAGACATGCAGAGAGTTGTGGATAAGATAAGATGATAAGACTAGACTTTGGGGCAAAAAGCAGGAAATAGAGCCAGGTGTGGTGGCACACGCCTTTAATCCCAGCACTTGGAAGGCAGAGGTAGGAGGATTGCCGTGAGTTCAAGGCCACCCTGAGACTACATAGTGAATTCCAGGTCAGCCTGGGCTACAGTGAGACCCTACCTCGAAAAAAAACAAAAAACAAAAACAAAAACAAACAAACAAAAAAAACAGGAAATAAAAAAGGCTATCTATGAATTATTTCCTTCACTCAATAAGCAAGCAGTTGATGCTAGCATTGGGGGTGCAAAGATAACACCTCTTCTCTTGGTGAATGTAATAAATAGTTACAACAAAAGCAACTGTAAGGTATTACAACGGTTTCCTATACTTACAGAGGGCAGAGGAGACTTCACTAAGGAGATGCTTTTTGAACTAAATGCTAAAGAGTAGAAAAACACTCAGTACCAGGTCAGGGTGGAAAAGGGAGGTGTTTCAGGTAGGGAGAAGAGCCTGCACACACATACACCATCATTGACTACAACTTTTTGAAAAAAAATATTTTTATTTATTTACTTGAAAGGAAAAGGGGGGGGGCGGGAGAGAATGGACATGCCAGGGCCTCCAGCTGCTGAAAACGAACTCCAGATACATGTGCCACTTGTGTATCTGACTTTATGTGGGTACTAGGCATTCGAACCCAGGGTTGTTTGGCTTTGCAGGCTAGGCCATCTCTCCAGCCCTTGACTACAACTTTTGTAATAATGCTTCTCCCTTCCCCCTGATACAGTAATCAACTATCCTGGTTTGTCCAGTGCGTGGGACTTTCAGTACTAAAACCAGGAAAGTCCTAGGCAAACTAGAATGAGTTGGTCACCCCATTAAATATTACTTTCAGATTTCAAGCTTCTCACATAGATTATGCTGGCCCCAAAACACTATTAAGTAGTTTAAGGGATGAAGTTGGGATTAGATTTGAGTCCTGGCTCTAGCACTCATCAGGTTAACCTTGGGCAAGTTAATCAAAGCCTCCATTGTGCCATTCTGTATATAGTAATAATATCTGCCCTACTGGATAGTTTGGGAGATTAAATAAAAGGGAAAAGACTGGCTGGAGAGATGTCTCAGTGGTTAAGGTACTTGCCTGCAAAGCCTAATAACCCGAGTTCAATTCCTCAGTACCCATGTAAAGCCAAGTGCACAAAGTAGCACACACATCTAGAGTTCAGTTGCAGTGGCTGGAGGCCCTGGTGCACCCCCTTTTTTCTCTCTCCTATTTCTCTCTGCTTGCAAATAAATTTAAAAAAATATTTTTTAAGAGAATAGGGAAAAGACCGATACCAAGTACAAAATTAACATTCAATAAATGTAGCTAAACTGTAATACCTATGTATAGGATATGAAACATAAGTTGATCCAGCTGATGTGGAATGACTGGAATAAAGAAGTGAGGCAAGCAGCTGCCCGAGCGCTGGGGCAAATGAACCTCGGGAAAGAGGTACATGACATCATCAGGTAAGAACATGAGGACAGAAGCTTCCTTTCCTAGAAGTGTTGTTAGTGGTTCTGGGGCCCAGCCAGTCAGAATTTGTTGAGCTTTACTATATGCTTAGCATTGTACCAGGTCCCACTGCAAAAAGACATCTTGACAGACATTCCCAATATGGCTAGGGAAAAAAGCACTGGATACCTACTAGAAGTGAGGCAATGTTTTATGCATTGGAGGAAGATCAAAAGTATGGCACAATTCTGATAAACATAGGCATGATGCACAAATGCCTAATTAAAAATAACCAATCCAGCCGGGCGTGGTGGCGCACGCCTTTAATCCCAGCACTCGGGAGGCAGAGGTAGGAGGATTGCCGTGAGTTCAAGGCCACCCTGAGACTACATAGTGAATTCCAGGTCAGCCTGGACTAGAGCGAGACCTTACCTCGAAAAACCAAAAAAAAAAAAAAAATAAAAATAACCAATCCTATTATAAAACTGATCAATGGAGGCTGAAGGCTGACTGAGCAGTTGAAGGTGCATGCTGGCAAAGTCTGCCAGCCTGGGCTCAATTCCCTAGTACCCACAATAAAGCCAAATGGACACAGTAGCTCATGCATCTGGAGTTCATTTTCAGTGGCAAGAGGACCTGGCATGCCCATTCTCTCTCTGCTTGCAAATAAACAAAAATATTTTTTAAAAAACCATCAGTGGCATAACTTGTAGAAAAATGAAATAGTCAATATGGGCTAGAGGATTAAGACTAAGGCAGTGGAGAGGAGAATGTGACTGTCACAAGAAGTCCAACTTTCCACTTTCCTTTATTCAGTCATATGCTACACAATAGGGAGACAAGAAAATATGACACCTGAGGTCTGAACTCAGTGAAACTTACTCTACTGGGTATAAGGCAGTGGTTACTTAACAGAGAGTCCATAAAGCTAGAATTTTATCCTGAGGGCATGGGGTTGGGGAGAACACGGAAAGTTTAAGAGGGAAATAAGTCACTTGTACCTTACAGGATTAAGCTGAGTCAAGGAAACTCCCAGGAGCGTGTCGAGGCCCTCTCCCTGATACGTGGGCTCAAACTCATGTCTGCCAAGCTTCTCCCAAGCTTCCTGCACTGCTTCTCTGATGACTTCATAGCAGTTCGACAGGCAGCCTGTTTGGCAGCAGGTGCCCTGCAGATCCGTAACAAGATGGTAAGTCAAGGAGACATGCCATCTTATCTGATTGATCTGAAGAGGACATTACATTCCTATTACTATTGTTTATAGTATACTCACTGTCCTGTGGAGACCCAGGACAAGAAGTCAGAGTCAGGAATGTGAGGGGACATCTAGGCCACATCAGTAAGGACTTTTAAGCACTCAATGAGCCCAAACTTTATGTTGGAGCATATCTCCC
>PVHP010046502.1:0-13208 GCA_004024765.1 Zapus hudsonius | reverse complement strand
GTTAAAATGCCATCCAGGGGTAAACAGCTAAGGACGGACTCTTCTGGGAGGAGCAAAGAACTTCTCTTCCAGCATCTGCAGCATCATGGTGCAAGTACTCCTTCCCGGGTCACTGTCCAGCTCCCATAAGTCCTTGACCAGGATTTGGGAAGAGATGAGCCCAAAGGTGTGCACCAGTTTAGGCAGCACACGGGTTTGTGATGCTCTGTGTACCCTTCATTCATTTGATTTGTTTGTTTGTTTGCTTTTTGGTCAATATGATTATCTTTGAGATTTACTCATGTTGATACATACATTTCTATTTTTTTTCACTTCCTTGGCTACATAGGGCTGATTGTATTAATATACTAAAATCTATTTTTCTTCTTCCTCTTAATGGATATTTAGATGCTCCCAATTTTAAAAATAGTGTGTGGGCTGAGGAGATGGCTCAGCAGTTAAAGGCACTTGATTGCACAGCCTGCTGGTCTGGGTTCAATTCCCCAGGCCACCCACACAAAGCTGGAGGGAAATTTGTTTACAACACCAAGAGACCCTGGCATACACATCCCCCCCACACACACAAGTGCAAATAAATAAATAAAATTTAAAAAAAGTAATGGAGGTGCTGGAAAGATAGTCAGCAGTTAAAGGTCCTTGCTTGCAAAGTCTGCCAGCCTGGGTGCAATTCCCAAGCCAACCATGCAAGGCAGGCACAAAATGCCAGCAAGCCTTTGGTATTCATTTGCAGTGGCAAGAGGCTCTGGCACACACACCCCAACTCCCTCACACATGCAAATAAAGAAATATTAAAATAATAATAATAGGGGCAGTAGAGATAGCTCAGTGGTTAAGGCATTTGCCTGCAAAGCAGAAGGACCAGAGTTCAATTCCCCAGTAGCCATGCAAAGCCAGATGCACAGGTGGCACATGTGTCTGAAGTTCATTTGCAGTGGTTGTGACCTTAGCACACCCATCCTCGCTATCTGCCTCTCTCTCTCTCTCTCTCAAATAAATAAATAAAATATTTTAAAAATAATAACAATAACAAAAATAATAATTCGATCTGGGGCTGTAGCTCAATTGGCAGTGTTTGCTTAGCATGCTCAAAGCCCCAAGTTTAATCACCAGCACACACACACACACACACACACAAAAAAAAAAAAAAAAAAAAAAAAAAAAAAAAAAAAAAAAAAAAAAAAAAAAAAAAAAAAAAAAAAAAAAAAAAAAAAAAAAAAAAAAAAAAACAAAGAAAAAACCAACAACAACAACAAAAATAACACCCAAGCATGATAAAGATAGTGTATGACTGTAATCCCAGCACTTGGGAGGTGAAGGCAGAAAGACAAGTTCAACATCATCCTTAGCTACATCTTGAGTTTGAGGCAAACCTGGGCTACGTGAAACCCTGTCTCAATAAATAAATAAGCTGCAGTAGTCATTTTTGAGTGTACTTCATAGTGCATATGTTCAAAAGACTTTCCAAAATTAAAGTGGGTGTTGGATTTGCATGTTTCAACAGGAGCACATTTCCCTGTGTTTTCCTCTAAGTAGATGTAATGAGTTATGTGCTCACTACTTGTGTACAAGTGTCTCCATTACCATCATTACCCCTACTCCTAGTGTTGACAGATAATCTGGCTGAGCTATGTCCTCCTTGAATCCATGTGTTATGTGTCAACAGCCAAGGTGATTGTATTTGGAGGTAATAAATGAGGTCATAGGGTAAAGCTTAATCAAATAGAATCTATGTTCTTCTAAGAAGAAGGTAGAGACCCCGGCATGCTCCCTGAATATTTATGAAGCAGAGGCCATGTGAGGACACACCGAGAAGGCCACATCTGCTAGCGTGATGGACACCCTCACTAGAAACTGAATTTTCCAGCGTGCTGCCTCCAGAACTGTAACAAAATAGATGCCTCTCATTTAAGCCAGCTATTTGGTGGGAATATGTTATGGCAGCCCAAACAGACTAATACAACGGGCATTACAGCGTTGCCATTAAACAAATATGGCTTTCCTTTATTTTATTTTTAGAAATGTCGTTTCCTTCTAATGGAGCCTCAGCTCCTACTTACACTGAAGAAGTTCCCACACTGGCCTCTCCTTCACAGTGCACAGACTTCACCTCTCCCACATGACTTCTGTCTCTTGTTGATTTTCTCAGCTTCCTCCAACTCACCGGCCTCATTCTCACCTCTGGACCATCAATCATTAGAGGAGCTCTACATGTACAGAACATGCTGCCTTCTTGTTTGGAAACCTCAAAATCCTGCTTATTTAGTTCAAATCAAAGGAAACCCAAACCAAACTTTGGTAGGTGCGAAAGGGAAATTTCATTTCACAAGCAACAAAAGAGCCTGCCTTGGGATATCTGTGATGCAAACGGTGTCATTAGAATCCCCATCTCCTGTGACAGTCACTTCACCCACAGTGGGTTTCTTTGCCCTTCTGTAGACATCCTTCCTCTAACTTGAAGGGGCTGGCACAGGACCACAGACAACTCATTCTTAGAACATTCAGTCATGTATGTAATCCACAAGACAGAGCTTCTCTCTCTTACTACACATTTATAGGATTTCAAGGCAGAACTTTCATTGGCTTGATTTGGACCAGCGCTCTTCCCTTTCAATCATACTAGCTGGAAGGATGGGATACTCGATAGACCACCTCCGAGGATCTGCCTACATCCGAAGCCAGGAAGGTTCAGTCTCTGGACTAGCAACAGCACACACAACACTGGAGACAAAGTCCCCTTGCTGTGACCTGAAGGTTCATACTTTGAAGCCTCATCCCAATGTGAGGGTTTCAAGACATGGGGGCTTTGGAAGATGACTAAGTTATTAAGGCTCTGAGCTCATAAAAGAGATTAGCATTCTTACAAACACAGGAGGTAGCTCATTTCCCCCTTCCATCATCTAGTTGGAGATCCACCTAGAGGGTACCATTTATGAAGCAGACAGCACGCTCAGACCTGATGGTGCCTTGACCCTGGACTTCTTAGCCCCTCAAACTGTAAGACATATGTTTCTGTAGTTTATAAGTTATGCAGTCTAAGGAATGTTGCTAAGGCAGCCCAAATAAACCACAACAGCCCCATAGAAGGGTTCAGATTGACACATAGAATCACATGCATTATGCACACAGCTACTCTTTGTTTCTGGTTCTCAAAAAGGCTCCTTCCTGGAACTGGGGACTTAGGGCGATATGCACTGGGAGCCCGACTCTTGGGCCCCCAATGAGAGATGCACTATTCGAGCGATTGATGGAGAGGCTACTAAAAATAGAATCTACCCAATTCAAAAATGTGTATCTCAGTAAACCTATACTGATCTCACTCTCTGAGGGAAACTTTGTATCTTTCAGAATGCAGCGAGAGAGCTGTGGCTCATCCAACCCTACCAATGAACTGCAGTCCGATAGCTGACATCCTGACAAGAAATGAGCCATCCCAGAAATATCGTGGAGGATCCTTATGGAACCCCGCAGAGAATGAGATGAACAAGTGACCCAGGACCACAGCCAATTAACCAACAAAGGATAAGCCAGTGAGACAGACACCAATGAATTTCGACAAAACCTAAATCGGAAGTACAGAGACCCCTAAGATCTCAACAATAAAACAGCCTTAATATTCACCCACTACGACTCAGGGAACTGAGCAGAAGAGGGGGGCGAAAAGATTGTGAGAGCCTTGGTTGGGGAGAATACCCAAAGTCATGGCCGCCCTCAGTAGCAACACCCTAAGGCCGGCAGAACCGGGCTGACTCCTAGGCTATCCATGGTCCCCTGCCCCAAGGACTGATCCAGACTTCCCAAGGAGGAGAATATCTAGCTGATCGGGGATGGGGATGAGGGGCATTGGGGAACAGGGGATAACAACTTATTGTTTGCCCATTAAATAATGTAACTCATTATGGACAATAAAAAAATAATTTAAAAAAAAAGGCTCCTTCCCTCTGAACAGCTACCATGAGCTAGTCTAGAACATCCCTCATTTTGCTCTCAAGGATCTTGCATTCAGTGCTATTTTTCTCAACATTAGGAATCCCGTCTCCATTGACCGTGCATCTATCATAGTCCTTATTGGAGAACGGAGCATACGCTGGGAAAGGAATGATAGCTTACTTCGTTTTGGGACTTGTAATTGGAGCCGATCTTTCCTAACCATTTTATATTGATTCAACTGTACCTTTAATTCAGATTACAGTTTTGAAATAATGAAGATATTTCACCATGTTCGGAATACTTGGAATTGAGAATATACTTTCACATTCTGTGATTTTTCACAAGTGGATCAAAGGTTAAGTATTGTCCTCATTGTATAGACAAGGAAATGAAGACTAGGTGTGGCTCATTGTTTTACCCAAAGTAGGCTGGTTGGAAAGTGAATCACATTATCCTCAGCCTTTAGGGCTTTGGGAGCAACTTGCTTTCTATCCCAAGGCCAAGAGAGGAGCCTAGTGTGAAGGGAGGTTTGATGAAAGACTCTTCTGGAAACAGAGCCCTGAGGAGTAGCCGGAAGGCAGCTCTGATGCCTCTCTACCTTGGGGGAGTTCTATGAATGGAGTGGCCTGTGAAATCTCTACCTACATTTGGGCTTTTGTTGTGTGGACCGTGTATTTGAAGCCCACATTTAAATGCCAGATGACAGAAGCAAGTGGCCAAGCAGTGCAGGCATTTTTGCCAAGTTGGAATGTGAGCAAGTGTAGCTAAGCCAAGGGGACTAGAGGTGGCAAACAATTCGTGTCTGGTTGGAATGGAGCTCTGTGTTGGCGATCACACTTCCAGAACAAGCACGGGTCACCAGAAGGCCTGTTCCAAGGAGCCCTGTAAAGGAATGAGCCATACTCACTCCTGGTTTTCTCCAGAGATTTGCCCACAGGGCCTTTCTTTCCTTTAACCTCACACACACTGCAGTGATGACAGTGCCATCGACCAGGCCTCCCCTGCCTGCTGTGAGCCCCAGCAGAAGCCTGTAAAGACAGAACTTCACGGCCCAGACGTCTTGTTTCTGCTGCATTTGCCAGAGCTTTGCTCCAGAGGAGGTTTGCATTGTGTTATAATCACATGGTTTGCAAAATGATAGTTAAGAGACTGTTAGCATTTCCACCCCAAACCTCAGATTTTCAGCTGCTCCCAGACTCAAATATAAGAATTCTCTTTAGGCTGAAATTTGGCACACAGGGTCTCAGGCCCAGCTGGGGAGCAATTTCAATCTTTTTTTGGGACCGGATTTCAATAACATCCATTTGGCTGTTTTTTGAATAACAGCAGAAGTACAACAGAAGAGAAGTTAGCGTTTTTATAGCAAAATGTTGCCATTATGTGCCTGCAGAATTGGTATGGGGTAGAAGGGGACCCACCCAATCAACTCCCAATAAATAGGTGATTAGCCTTAGAGTGGACTATGCATGTATGATTTTCTTCGATATACATTTAAAGAAACCCAGTCTCCAGTGTGTTGTTCAGCACAGAGGAGAGATTTTTGTTTAATAACATATTGTGATTTTGAAAAGCAAAGCTGACTCAGGAACAATGACACATAGCAGTGGATACTGAATGTCTACTACACCCACTCCTCATTGCAACTGGGGCAGTGGCAAATTGTAGGATGCAACTGAGTTCCCAAATGTAAAGGGAAAAAATAGCAAAGGAGTGGGGAGACAGGAAGAGAGAGAGGGAGGGCATCCCCACTACTGCAAAGATGAGGAACCTCTCTGATGATCTAAGACTAAGGACCCGAGATCTGGTCCTTTCTTCTAAAAGGAGAAAGATGTCAGAACTCATTTTCTTTTTTCTACCTCCCTACTCACTAACCATAAATCAAAGACAAGCGATAGATTTAAAATAGGCAAAATGATGTAAAAGAAAAACATTGTTCTTAAGTGAAATATTTCAGGAATGAAAAATGAGTAGAGAGGCTGTGTGTAGTTATGTACACCAGTAATCTCAGCACTCAGGAGGCTGTGGTAGGAAGATCATGATTTTGTGGCCAGCCTGGGCTATTGTCATAGTCAGCCACACATCACTGGGATGAATCTTCAAACCAAGTACAGTTTTGGGGTGGAAAGGATTTATTTGTAACTATAGATACGGGGTAAGTTCCAGAATGCAAAAGATGCTCCTCCCCTTTCACAGGTCCAAGCAGAGAAAGAAACCCATCACCAACACCACACACAACACACACACAGAACAGGGAACAGGCATGAGAGCAAGGAGAGAATTTCTTCCCCTTTATACAGCCTTAGGGAGGGGTCTTACAACCCTTTCTCAGACTTAATGGCTTCCCAAGTCTCTGGAATTTCCTTCCTGCACTGCCCACACAGGAAAGGATGTTTACTTCCACCTTCTTTGAGCTTCTTTACATCCTGCCCCTTGCTGAGAGGCTGCCTTCCTGTAAACATCCTCAGAGACCCACCCAAGATAATTAAAAAGATCAAGTTGACAACAAAACCTAATCATCACAGCTATATAGAAAGATCCTGTCCTAAAATCAAAACAGGAGTGGGGGATACAGCTCAGCAATTAAAGGAGCTTGCTTATAAAGCTTGCTAGCCCAGGTTCAATTCCCTTTACCCATATAACTACAGATGCACAAAGCAATGCAGGAGAGGCAAGAGGCCCTGGCATCTCTCTCTCTCTCTCTCTCTCTCTCTCTCTCTCTCTCTCTCTCTCTCTCTCTCTCTCTCTCTCTCAAGCAAATAATTTTTAAAAGATCAAATCAACAAATATGAAAGGCATAAAGCATAATAAAGCACCTATTCACTACTCAGTATATGAAGCAAGACATTACAAATACCATTAAACTCCTCTTTTTTTTTTTTTTGCTTTCTTGATAATTTGTTCATGTGAAGATTTATTATTGTTCTCATTATATAGGATGTTGTATTTCCAATTTGTATTTCATGGAAGCAATTACCTATGATTCTTTCTCTTCTTTTATTATTAAAGTTTATCTGAATTCTGTTTAAATTTATACCTTTTCTTTCCACAGGTCCCTAGTCAGTAGTCCCCATGCCAAGGCTGGGAACTTGAGATGCAAGAGAACATTTCCTGCCTGAACTCAAATGAAGACGATTGTCCACAACCTCCATCAAAGCGACCTTCTAGTATGCCTTAGGAACTGACTCTCACTAAAGAGATCGACACAGGAGGATCTATTGTCTGGCATTCATTTGCTGTGCTTTCAGGAGGAGACCATCAGCCCATCCCTTCTGTGGTCATCAGTCCCCTTTGCAAATAGAAAACACGATTTCACGGGGAGGCTATTAAAAATAGAATCTAGGTAATCCAGAATTGTGTATATTTGTTAACCTACACTGATCTCACTCTCCGATGGAGATTGTGTTTGTATTTTTCAGGATGCAGCGAGAGACCGTGGCCCATATAACCCTACCAACCAACCGCAGGCAGATAGCTGAGATCCTGTCAAGAGATGAGCCACCACAGTCATATCGTGGAGGATCCATATGGAACCCCACAGAGAATGACGGGATGAACAAGGGACCCACAGCCACAGCCATTCAATCAACATAGGATAAGCCAGTGAGACAGAAACCAACAATTCTTGACACAAAAACCCCTAAGCTCACAACCTTAAAGCAGCCTTAATACTCACCCACTACGACTCAGGGAACTGAACGGAAGAGGGGGGCAGAAAGATTGTGAGAGCCATGGTGGAGGAGATGATCCAGAGGCATGGCACCCCTCAGTAACAACACACTTGGGCCAGGAGAATCAGGCTGAATACTAGGCTATCCATGGTCCCCAGCCCCAAGGACTGATCCAGACAGCCCAAAGAGGAGGTTATCCAGCTGATTGGGGATGGGGGGGGCATTGGGGAATTGGGGATAACAACTCATTGTTTACCCACTGAATAATGTAACTCATTATGGACAATAAAAATATATATTTAAAAAAAAGAGAAAACACGATTTCTAGTCATATTCATTCTATGTGAGATACCTCCAGTCTGTCTTAGCTTCCTCGTTATGACCTCGGGAGAGCTTCTACCTAGACTATCAGTGAGTTAGTATGGTGGTTTGAACGTAAATGCCCCCACAGTTTCATGGGTCTATGATACAGCCTATACTTAATGACCAACTGGTGAATTCTTTGAGAGGCAGAGACTTGCCTGAGGAGGTGTGTCACTGGGGGTGGACCTTGGGTTTTTACAGTCCAGCCCCACTTGTCATTGCCAGCTAGCTGACATTCTCGACTTCCTCCCTGATGATATGGAAAGATGTGATGCCTGGCTACCTGCTCCTGCTATGCTTTTCTCACCAGCCATGATGAAACTTCCCCCTCAAAACTGTAAGTTGGAAATAAACCTTTCTTTCCAAAGCTGATTCCGGCCAGGTGTTTTGTCCTAGTAATGAGAAGGTAATTGCTACAAGTGGTTTTTACAAACTCCATCCATCCTAAGTTTTGAATATATGCCTCACCTGAGAGAACCCAGGGCAATCATTGGTAATTCTCTCTCTAAAAACCATCCTCACCTCTCCCTGGCTTATAAATCCCTTAATTTTTTCAGGTCCTTGTGTTTTAGCAAGTCCAGGTCTTTCTCCAAACCCCAGGCATTTTCTAGGCCCCAAACCTGGGTTTTATGGCTCAAATCTGTAATCTTAGCACTCAGGACGTGGAGATGGGGCTACATAGTGAGTCTAGGTTCAAGATTCCTTTATTTAAATTAGGCATGGTGGCACATGCCCATAATCCCAACAATTAGGAAGTAGAAGCAGGAGGATCAGAAGTTCAAAGTTATCCTGAGCTGTATAGTGAATTTGAGGCCTGCCTGCTGGGCTTCATGAGACCTATCTCAAAAAAAAAAAAAAAAGTCCTTTACTTAGTACTTGTGTGACCTAGGAAAATTTATGAGATAGTTAACATCTGGCATTAGTGGAGTTCAGAAGCAAAAAAAAAAAAAAATCAAAACATTTAGGATCTTTTTGTTTTGTTGTGTTTTTGAAGCAGGGTCTCACTCTTCCAACAGGCTGACCTGCAACTCACTCTGTAGCCCAAGCTAGCCTCAAACTCACAGTGATCCTCCTACCTCAGCCTCCTGAGTTCTGGGATTAAAGGTGTGTGCCACCGTACCCACCAAAGGATCTTTTAATGTTGTGTGTCACTGAATTAACCTTCACGGAATATAAGCCCATTTAAGGCAAGGGTTATTGTCTGCAGTATTCATTCAAACATCTACAGTAGGTACATGGAACATGATGAGCACAGGCTACACTGGCTGAGTTAAGCTCGCCAAATTTTAGGGAGGACTTTTGTAATATGAGATAATGAATATCCTATTACAGCCAAAAGCATCTTGGCAGACAAAGACTGTTTGTCTAGACAGTACCATCCTTTTGGAAGTATCCCTCACACCTAAACAGAGTTGTGATAGAACTTAGCACAGTGTGACCGTGTGGTTACAATTAATTCCTTCGGAGGTGAGTCCTTGACATAAACCAAGTCAAAGTCAATACTTTCCCAGGAATTTGGAATTGGGTTTAAGATTAAAACAGCTCAGTCATGCTGCTGTTTTAAAGGAAGGAAATGTGAACTTGTGGTTTGTTGCCTGTCGCATTGGGAATCCTTCTAAGTGGCACCCACAACAGGTTAGTGAGGAAAGAAGGGAGAATCGACAAAAGATGGCACGGGCGGATTTCAAGTGTGTGAGAACCTCCTGCATTCCGGTTCTTGGGGAACTGGGAAATGCGCAGGTTCTTAGAACAAAGCCTTCTTTCTCCTTAGACTATTTTGTGTTGGGCTCCTGATAATTGCAGAGGAAAGGTCCTAAGAGCTTTTCGGTTTGTTTGTTTTGATTATAGCTATGTATTTCTAGGCTTGCCACACCTTATCTACTATAACAATTATAGGTGTCCATAAAAAGTAAACACTTTAAAGACAGCAAACACAGGGAAGGAGGGAGGAATATAACCCAAACACAACCATGTAAGTCAAAGTAATGATGAGAATAGAGAAATGGAGAGCGTGAACGGGCTGTCTAGGATCGACCTTTAAGATCACACTAACCATGTTTCAAACCAATCATCTTCCAGCTCCTCATTACACAGTCCTCTCTTACTAATGAGCTTCAAATGACCTCACAGGTTTGCTTTTATTTTTCTTTCAGGTTTCAGTGTGTAGTCCTAAAAACTAGCTGTCTCAGTCAACCTAAAACTGTGGCTGGCTTCCAGGTCTGTAAGTTTTTAGTAGAATCAAGGGACCACCTGGTTAAAGGCCATGCCTGCTGGCCATTTGTTCAGCTGCCTGCACATCTGGAGTTCTGGTATACCCTTTCATGATGGTCTACTTTGCAATGCCTTGTTGCAAAGGATCTGCAAAGCATGCCTATTGTTATGGCTTGAATTTTGTCTGTAAGGTTCTGAACATACAGCAGTGTGTGACTTGGAACACAGGAAGCATGACTGTCAGCAAATTGGACTCGGGAAGAATCCTGATGAATGGACATATTGGGAGAGGTCTGCACTGGAGAAAGGAACTCGCCCGATATCTACCTCCTAGCTAAGAATGATTATGTTAAATGTTCCCATACTGAACTACCTCAGCAATTGCCTTGGCAGAGACCTGCTCGGAAGGGTAAATTTCTTCTAAGTACTTGTTTCTTAGCTGAGTTAGCTATTTACAGTAGGTTTTGTACTGGCATTTGAGAATTTTTTCATCATTCACTGGTACTCTAACATGCTCTCTCTATTCTCTCTTTGTGTCTATCTCTACACACACTTAAGGCTGGTCTGTACTTGGCCAACATCTTCAAGGTCACTAAGGTTACTTCTTGCCTCTGCTGTGTGGGAGCCAGAGAGTGAGTCATGGGGTGAATAATGCCTCTGTAATACTACCAGATTGTGTTTGTCTCCACTTCAAAGCTCTCCACTTTACAGAATAGTATTTCTCCATTCCGCCCACCCAAACAGCAGTCTGGATGGCTGAGAAGCAGCAGTTACCAGAACAAAACCATCCTTCCATAGGGTGTGCTGGGCCTCCCCACACCCAATGACCTCCCGAGCACTAGCAGAACCTTGGGGACAGCTGTGAGGCCCCACACTAGTGAACACAGTTTACACTGAGCTGACTGGGACACTCATGCCCAGGGTGGTGACCGACATACCACAACACTAGGACAGTTCTCAGTCCATCATTACTTTGTCTTGGAGAACAAAAGGAATGAGACAACAGGACAGAGGAATGAATACCTTGAAAGAGAGGGTCCTCGGGGAATGGGGACTGGGGAGGAAGCATAATAAAGGATAAAGGGATGGGAACACGATCAAATTACTGTATATTCATATATTAAAGTTCTCAATAAAAAGAGAGGAGAGGGAGGAGCTGGGTGCAGTGGTGCACCCCTTCGATCCCAGCACTCAGGAGGCAGAGTTAGGAGGATAGCCATGTGTTTGAAGCCACCCTGAGACTACAGGTCAGCCTGGGCTGGAGTGAGACCCTACCTTGAAAAAAATAAAAAAGACACACACACACAGAGAGAGAGAGAGAGAGAGAGAGAGAGAGAGAGAGAGAGAACACAGTTGGTCATCTTGTTCACCCTTTCTTCTTTCCTTCCTTTCTTTTCTTCCCTCCTATCCACCCTCCCTTCTCTTCCTCTCCTCTCTTCCCCTTTCCCCTTTTTCCTTTCTTTTTCTTGTATTACCTAGGATTAAAATTACTCCTTTACCAATCAGTCTTTAATTATTCCTTATCCCTTAGCCTCCCATTTTATTTTGTTTCCACCCACAAGAGTTGACAATTTTGTTTGCTGAGAGATAGAGAAGAGAAAGAGACAGCAAGAGAGAGTGAGAAAGTATTCAAACCAAAGAATTTTATCCCATTTCTATGGCATCCTCACAGGTCCTCTCCTGAGGACTTTGTATGAAATCTCCCATGACCTTGGTATATCTGGAGCACAGTGGCCATGATGGAAGGAGTAATATAATTCTCATTGGGCCGGGTGCTTTATACACCTATTTCATCTCCCTCCAACTTAAGCAAGCTTCATTAACTTGTTTTGTAACAGAATCATGTCATAAGATGGTCTGAAACTTGTTATGTAGCCCAAGCTGGTCTCAATCCTATCATTTTTTTTCTGCCTCAGTTTCCCCAGTGCTAAGATTACAGATGTGTGCCACCAGGCCAGGTAGACTTGGTATCTTTTACACATGAGTAAAGTGAAATTCAAAGATTGTAGGCAACTTACCCAAATGACAGCAGAAATGAGAAAAATAGCCATATTGGTGGCAAGTTCATGCTTTTAGTTGGTGACAGCAGAGGTAGCAGTAAGCTACTCCAATGAAAGAACTGATATTATCCAGTCTGCGTTCTCCAGTTTTACCACGCTCTGTTTTGCTTAAGGCCAATTTACAAAATAAAACGGAAAGAGAATGCTTTCCTCTGATCATTTCTTTGTCATGTTAGCTACATGCACTGTCTGGATGTTGCCAATAGTGTTTTCACTTATCTTTCTACACCAAAAACTTCCCATTTCAGATGGTCGGCCAGTCCTCATTCAAGTTCTACACATGCTAAACAAGTGTCCTCTGGGCCTAAAGTAAGGAGGTAATTTACAGCCCGGGCACTTTGAGGAGGAAAGGGGTGCTATTACTGACCATGCTGGTCATACCGGGATGCATGGCCACTCTAATGAAGCTAATGTACACTATGGACAAAAGACTAAATAATAACCACTGGGCATAGCGGTGCATGCCTTTAAATCCAGCACTTGGGAGGCAGAGATAGGATCGCCATGAGTTCAAGGCTACCCTGAGTATATATAGTGAATTCCAAGTTGGGCAAGACCCTAACTTGAAAACCAAAAAAAAAAAAAAAAAAAGACTGAGTAATATCCCAGTCTCAGCTAAACACTAAGAAGCCACAGGTGATGGGGAAGAGACGTTCCAGCTACCATACTCCAACGTGTCTGTCTCCCTGGAATTGCTGCTGTGAGAGGGGAAAGAAGGAAGTTAGGATAACTCTGCAGCTCCAAGTGCCATTCCTTAAGAAGCGGCACTTGGGTCTGGGGAGATGGCTCAGCAGTTAAAGACACTTGCTTGCAAAGACTGCTGGCCTGGGTTCAATTCCCCAGACACTCAGGTAAGGCCAGATAGACATTTGACTGCAGTGGCAAGAGATGCTGGCATGTGCAGAGAGAGAGAGAGAGAGAGAGAGAGAGAGAGAGAGAGAGAGAGAGAGAGAGAGAGAGAGAGAGAGAGGAAGGGGGG
>PVHP010046501.1:0-13270 GCA_004024765.1 Zapus hudsonius | reverse complement strand
TATTATTATTATATTTCTTTCTTATTTTTTTCTTTGTGCTGTTTTGCTTAGCTTGGTTTTGTTGTTGGCATTGTTGAACGATGTTATTCTCTTTTTGTCCTTTAAAATATTTGATTTCTGCTTGATTTTTGTTGTTTTATTGTTTTATCTTGTTTATTGCTCTTCCTTTCTCCTCTTTCCTCTCTTTTCTCACTCTCTCATCTTCTTTTTAGGCCTAATTATTTGGCTTTTACAGTTCTCTTACCTTATATTAATATTGAAGATGTTGTTGGTTTTGAACATAGATGTCCAAGCCATAATACTTTAGTCACTATAACAAACAATATATTGGCATTAGCAGCTGGATCATTATATATATATATATATATATATATATATATATATATATATATATATATATATTTTAATATATTATTTATTCATTTTTAAGCAGAGAAATAGAGAGGGGGGAACACCAGGGCCACCACCTTGTGGGTCTGGCATATGTGGGTACTGGAGAATTGAACCCAGGGCCTTAGGCACTGGAGGCAAGTGCCTTAACCGCTGAACCATCTCTCCAGCCCTGGATCATTATATATTAATTGCTAATTTATCTAAAGGCTCTAGAAAAGCATCAACAAGCCAACCCTAAACCAAGTAGACAACAAGAAATAGTAACTATTAGGGCAGAAATTAATGAAATAGACACTGAAAGAATACACAGAATTAATCAACTAAAGAGTTGGTTTCTGGAGAAAATGAGTAAGATTGATAAACCCTTAGGCAAGCTAGCAAAAAGAAGCAGGAAAACCCTTAACAAAAATTGAGACAAAATGGAGTTTTTACAACAGACTCCAATGAACACCAAAACACCATTAGAGAATATTTGAAAACTTACCAACAAAAGTGGAAAATCTAGAAGAAACAGGCAAATTTATGAACACAAAGAGCTTTCCAAAACTAAACGTGGATGACATCAACAATTTAGACAGATGAATACATGCAATGAGATTGAAGCATAATAAAAATTATCCCCCCAAAGGAAAGCCCAGGACCAGATGGGTTCAGGGCAGAATTAAATCAGACTTTTAAAGATGACCTAATACCAACTTTGCCGAAGGTGCTCCACAACATAGAAAGAGAAGGAACATTTCCAAATTCATTCTATGAAGCCAGCATTACCGATTCCTAAATCAAATAAAGACACAATTAAGAAAGAAAACTACAGACCACTTTCCCCGATGAACACAGATGTAAAAACACTCAACAAGATTCTAGCAAACCAAATCCAAGAACGCATTAAGATTATCCATCATGACTGTGATGGTTGTTGGGCATTAATTATTGGCTCTGCTACTGAGGGCAAGGAGAATAGAGGGTTAAAGGTGTATGAGGCGGTGAAACCCGGTGATCCGGTAGGCGTTCCCAGCTCCACCCACCCTAACTCCCACCCCCATGGGCTGGCCACCGAAACCAGCATTCCCCATCTCAGCAAGACTGACATTGAATTTCAGCAAAACTTCCTTGTACCCATCCCCACGGACAGACCGTGGCTAGCATCACGTATTTCCCGCCCCTCAGGACCCCCAATGAGGTGTTCTCAGGTTGTCCCCACCCACCTTTCCCACCCACATATCCCTGTGCAGGCTGCCAACCCCCCACCCCCATCAACCAATCACCTTTTCCCTTCCCATTTCCCATGCCCTGAATCCCCTTTTTCCCTATTTAGTGTAGGTCCCCCAATTGAATAAAGAACCACGTGGATATACAACACGTGTTTGCTCGCCTCTGTGTCCCCCCAGATCCCCCTGCGCCTTCCCCCCAGCTCTGTGGGCCCCAGTCCTGAGACAGCGGACAGCCGGTTCTGCCGCTTCTCTCTCTCTGCGTTTTCCCTCCACCGATGGCCCAAGGCGCCCGAGGAAAGAATCACAATGGTTAGGTTTTGTTGTCAACTTCATCGTTTTAATTATCTTGGGCGGGTCTCTGAGTATATATAGGAAGGCAGCCTCTCAGCAGGAGGCAGGATGTAAAGAAGCCCAAAGAAGCTAGAACTAAACATCTTTTCCTGTGTGGGCAGTGTAGGAAGGAAATTCCAGAGACTCAGGAAGCCATTAAGTCTGGGGAAGGGTTGCAAGACCCCACCCTAAGGCTATATAAGGGGAAGAAATTCTCTCCTTGCCCCCTTCTGCCTGTTCCCTGTTCTGTGTGTATGGTGTATATGGTGTTGGTGATGGGTTTCTCTCTCTGCTTGGACCTGTGAAAGGGGAGCAGCCTCTTTTGCATTCTGGAACTTCCCCTACATCTATAGCTACAAATAAATCCTTTCCTCCCATAAACTGTGCAAGGTTGGTTCAGTGTATATAAATCAAGAAATGTAGAACATCACATACGTTTAAGGATGGAAATCACATGATCATCTCGATTGATGCAGAAAAGGCATTTGTCCAAATCCAACATGCCTTCATGATGAAAGTTCTGGAGAAAATTGGAATAGATGGTGTAACATTCTTCAAAATAATCAAGGCCACGTATGACAGCACATGGCCAACATTACGTTAAATGAAGATAAACCTAGATAATTTCCTATAAAATTAGGAGCAAACAAGGATACTTCTTGCCACTTCTAATCAAGATTATGTTCAAAGTCCTACCTAGGGAGGTTAGACAAGCAGAAGATACAAAAGTAATAAAAATAGGAAAAAAAGAAGTCATACTATCCCTGTTTGCAGATAACATGATTCTATACTTAAAAGACCCAATAGACTATACCCAAAAAATCACCCTAGTTAATAAATAGCTTCAGTGAAGTTACAGGATACAAAATCAACACACAAAACCAACAGACTTTCTCTCTCTCTCCATATATATATATATATATATATATATATTCAATAATGAATATATATATACATATTAAATAATACACTTTCAGAGGAAGAAATCAAGGAAAACAGTCCATTCACAATAGTTACTCAAAAACTAAATACCTAATAATAAACTTAACCAAAAATGTGAAAGGTTTCTATTATGAAAACCTCAAGACACTAGAAAGGATATTAAAGAGGATTCACACAATGGAAAAACCTTACATGCTCCTGGATTGGCAGAATTAACATTATGAAAATGGCTTCCCTGCCAAAAGTAATCTGCAGATTCAATGCAATTCACATCAAAACTCCAAGGACATGCCTCACAGAGCTAGAAACAATAATTCAGGAAGTTTATGGAATCATAAAAGACCACAAATAGCCAAAGCCATCCAAAGGAAAAAGAACAGAGCAGGTGGTATCACAACTTCTGGTCTTCAATTATACTATAGAGCAATAGTAACAAAGACAGCATGGCACTGACCAGCTGAGCAGAAGAGAGGACCCAAGGCCCGTTACACAGTGCTGTGACCGCCTAATCTTTGACAAATGGACCACAGATATTCAGTGGAAAAAAGATGGCTCATTCAACAGATAGTGCTGGAAAACTGGATGTCCACCTGCAGAAGAATGAAAATACATCCAGGTCTCTCTCTCTGTACAAATATCAAGTGAAAATGGATCTAAGTCCTTAATAGAAAACCTGAAACACCGAAACAGATAGGTCCGAATGTAGGCTCAGGCAAGAGCTTTCTGAACAGGACTCCAGTGACACAGGAAGTAGCCCATGAATCCACAGTGCAACACGTGAAATTGAACAGTTTCTACACAGAAGAAGAAACTATCATCCGGTTCACAGAACGGGAGAAAATCTTCTCCACCTATGGTTCAAACAGGGGCTAATAATCACAGTTTACAAAGGACTGGAAAAGTTAAACACCATAAATTAATTTGCTAATCACCAAATGGGCTAATGAACTGAAGACAGTTCACAAGAAACACAAATGGCGAACAAGTACCTAAGAAATGGTCAGCGTGCCTCGCCACCATGAGGATGCAAATCAAAACGACTTCAAGATACCCTCTTACTCTAGTCCAAATGGCCTCATGAAGAAATCAGAGCCCAATGTTGGTGAGGGTCAGGGAGAGAGGAACCCCCCCACCCCCCGCCACTGTTGAGGGGAGTGAAAACTAGTACAGCCATTATGGAAGTCAGTAACGAGGTTTTTCAAAATTTAGAACTAGATCTCCCATGTGACCCAGTCATACCAGTTCAACCTACCATACTCCACTACAGAGATCCTAGTACATTCATGTTTAGTGCCACTTATTTATAATAGCTAAGAATTGGAGGGCTGGAGAGACGGCTCAGCTGTTAATGCGCTTGCCTGCAAAACCTAACATCCCGAGTTCGATTCCCCAGTACCTACATAAAGCCAGCTGCACAAAGGGGCTCACACATCTGGAGTTGGTTTGCAGTGGCTGGAGGCCTTGGCGAGCCCATTCTCTCTCTCTCTCTTTGTGTGTGTGTGTGTGTGTGTGTGTCTGCTTGCTAATAAATTAAAAATAATTAATTTTTTTAAAAGAATTAGCAATGGAGTAGATGCCCAGTGACAGATGAACGGATAATGAAAATGTAGTGCGTGTGGATGTGGGATTTTATTCAGTAGTATGGAAAAATGAAATCGTGAAATTTGCAGGAAAATGGGTAGATCTGGAATGAATCCATTAAGCAACGTCACGGAAACTCAGATCCAACCCATTTGTCCACTCTGACATGTGGGTCTTAGCTTGTAATGTCTGTAAGTACGTACCTATAGGAGGGCCGATGCGGATGAAACCTATACAGAGAGAACCGCAACCCAAAGTTATAAAATCTAAAGAGATGAGCTGGGAGAGGAGAGGAATGGGCACAGGACACATGTGACACGCAGACAGAGGAGGGAAAATACAGGGAGGGGAGGAAACCAGAGGGAAGAGGGAAGGGGATAGAGGAGGATGGTCATCCACAAAAACCAATGTTATTTGAAAATCTCCAAAATAAAAATCATTTAAAAAACAATAGTCACCCTGTATTCCCCCTTGAGTTCTAAATTAGTCATTTCTTAAAATGGCATTTAGCAGGTGGCTGGGTGACCCCGACTTCTTTTAGCTACTGGCTGATGGATGCCCCATGGCCCAGAAATCTTTCTCTCCTCCCTTTAAAACGGTGGTTCTCACAATCTTTCCGCCCCCTCTTCTGCTCAGTTCCCTGAGTTGTGGTGAATGAGTATTAAGGCTGCTTTAAGGTTGTGAGCTTAGGGGTCTTTGTGTCAAAAATCGTTGGTTTCTGTCTCACAGGCTTATCCTGTGTTGATTTAATGGCTGTGGCTGTGGGAGGGCAGCGGGGAATTGGGGATAACAACTCATTGTTTGCCCACTAAATATTGTAACTAATTATGGACAATTTTATATATATATAAAACGGTGGTTCTCAACTTTGTCCCTTGTACTCTGCATCTGCTCCAGGGGCAGATTTTCCTCTTTTCAAAGGAAGTAAATCACCTAAGGAAACCATTCCCATTTTCACTGTTCTCATGTGGGTGTTACTCCTGACTCAGCTGGTTCGGCAGTAAATGTGTCGTTTGAGATGGTCAGCCTCTCTTGGTCTTGTTTCTTGGTTTCCCTGTAGACTGAACATTTATTTTCCTTGTTGCCTCTTGTTATTTGTCCCTTTTATCTTACTCTTTAAAAATATTTATTGAAAAAAATCGCTTATAGTAAAATGAAAGGAAATTCTACGTTATGTTCTGTGACGCAATCATACCGACAGTACTTAGAATATAATTTACTAATCTTTTCTACGTGGTAAAACTCTGTTGATCCGCAGGTTTCTTCCACACTTATGTCTCTACGTCAGATATCTTACCCATTTTTGTATGCCTGGTCTTATAGTTTGCCACTATGTGAGAAAAAGTCCAACATTCACCTACATATTTTAATAACCTAATAGACAGTACTTCTCAGAAGTATTGAATTGGCTATAGAGAACACTCAGGAGTGGAATATCGTGAGATTTACCAATGATTTATTTTGACCTTGAACTAGGCACTGAAGCCAGTGGTCTCTCTGTGATGACAGGTGACATTTCCAAAGGTCCATTGCACAGTGAGAGAATAAGTCCAATACTGGGAGTTTTCATAAAGTAAAGTTTATTCACTTAAGCCAAAAAAAAAAAGAAAAAAGAAAAAAATGAAGTTTATGTCTTTTCTACTTTTTGGAAGCTGTCATGGTTTGATCCAGGTGTCCCCCACAAACAAATGAATGTGTTCTGATAGATCGATCCTCAGCTGATGGCAGTTTGGGTTTTACAACCTCGATGAAGCTGTGTTGTTGGGGGTGGGCTTATGGGGGTTATAAGCCAGCTTCCCCTTGCCAGTGTTTGGCATACCTTCCTGCCACTGTTTGCAGTGCTGTGGCGGAGGTGATGTCCATCCCTCTGCTCATGCCATCATTTTCCCTGCCAAGATGGAGTCTCCCCTCGAGTCCATTAGCCTAATAAACCCTTTCCTCCACAAGCCATTTTTGACTGGATTCTTCCTGCGAAGCAACTAGAAAGCTGACTGCAACAGAAGCTAAGCTTTTTAAAAAAAATTTTATGACATGTTATTGTGATAGTATGATAAATCTTCCCCATACTATCTTTACCAGGCAAAATAAAAGGAAAATTATTCCTCTGTGTCCGTTTCCTAAATTTTTCTGGATATTTGGGGATCACTGGAATCTCAAGGTCTGGAAGGAAACGACTTACTTCCTTGTGTTCCTCTATCTGTTTACAACACTCTCCCCCAACATCTCCTCTCCCCAGCATCCCGTGGAATTGACTGTTTCCCAGATCAATTTTAAAATTCAAGGTCATGCCTGAACTGGTATCTTCCTCTATTCCAATTACCATGAGCACTTTTTATAGTAATTACCCTCAGGATCAGGAAACCAGAGCCCAGACGCATTTGTGTATGCATATATGCATTCAATAAAACATTTGTTAAGTGCTAGGATTTGGAGAAACTCCTGCAACTAAAACAGATGGATCTCAGTGCATCTTTTCCTGGGGTGGGGAGGGGTATAGCTGTTGGGGAGTAAAGATAAAGTAAGATTAACACTAAGCAATAATTACCTAAAGACACCTCCAAAGTCGTTGTGTAGTGACAGGCATGTGGTTATGGGAAAGTTCCAGATTCTATTCATGACCGAAAGAATGCCTTGGCTGGTGCTGAGGAAGGGTGGGGCACCTCGGATAGGGGTCAGGACAGGTTTTGGAAAGCAGTGAGATTTAAAGCGAAATTCAAGAGATCAAGAGGCACTGTCCCTTGAGTGATTGAAAGAAGAGCGTTCCAGGCCAGAGAATAGCATATGCGAAAACCCTAATGCAGAACTTGGCAAGGGAACCAGGGATCTGGAACGAGGGGACAGTCATAAATTCTGTTTTGAATGTTACTCACTGGCATCCACTGCAGCCGGACGCATCAGTGCTAAGGATGCTAATTTGGGAAGCCGCAGCCTATGGATATTCCAATGAGGTAGTGAGTGGAGAGAGCTGAGAAATGAATGCGTGTGTGGATCCAGATACACAGGAATCAAAGATGAGCAATCAGCAACGGAGACTGAGGAAAAGCAGCAGGAGAGACAGGAAGAAAGTTGATGCAATTTAAAGATATTTGGAACATGAGGGCCCAACTGGGCCCAGATACAATGTTGACAGAGTTTTTAATACAAAAAAACCCTCTTCATTTATTTAAAAAATAGCAGTTGTAATAGATGCAAAGATGATTCATTTCACTAGATTCAGGCGCTGTTTAATTTAAACCACCTTGATTTCATACTATCCATCATTGCTCATCATTGGCTGCATCTGCTTTCTTACAGAATAACCTGGGCCCCAGTACTTTGAGCACCTTGCTAATTTTAGTGATTTTCTCACCTAGAACATAACAGCGAGTTAAGAGCCTCAACACAGAGTTTACTTTTAACCACTCTTTGAAGGTTTGCTTCCTTTCTTCTCAAATAGGGAAAATGGAATATTACATTTTTGGAGAATCTGGCCCTATTCAAATTACACAACAGATCCAACCCAAACTCCAGCTGCCTAGATCCAAGTAGATTAAATTTATTTTGCATAGAGTTGTTTTGATTTTCCATTTGGAGATCAGTGAGTGATCAGATTTCCCAGTCCAGTATTTTTTGAGACGATTGCTGTTTTGGGAGAGCATCCTTTTTTATTCCAAGGATAAGAAGAGCTCATCTAGAGCAGAGAAATGTTTGGAAAGCAACCTCCTGTGATGTTTCTTACAGACCTCTTTGATGAGGGGATAGTTTTGAGGTGGCCTGAAAACCTCCAAGCCTGCCTCAAGAGTTTTGCCTTCTGCTCTTTGTATGTATTCTTATTGTTATTATTCTGCTTTTGGTTACTGCTTGGGCAGTTTCTGTTCTGTTTGTAAGACAGAACAAAGATACTGCACTTGAACTTGAGATAACTTAATTCTGCTCTGAGTTCTGAGCAAGCCACAATCTCTGAGTCTCATAAGACTTCAAGTAAATGGACCTGTCTGATGTATTAAAGTAAAATTTTGAAACGGTAAAGTATAAGTTAGGCCAATATAACATGCTGCATATTTTATTCATTGAGGGACATTAAGATTTTAAAACTGGTGTAAAGAACATTTAAGATGGGTCTGTGTATAAAGTTTAACAGAGAAAGATTAATTAGATTCAAAACTGGGTTCTATCCAAGAGGACAGAAAACCATAACCTTTGTGCTTATTTGCTCTCTTAACCAGAAATTATTTGCAACTTTAATGGAAAAAAATTCAAGTTAACCTCACAGAGTTGTAAATTCAACTGAAAAGCAAGACCAATATTTAATTGAACACAAACCACAATCTTTTTGGCTTATCTTCAAATATCATTTATTTTTTCTGACACTGCTCACATACCGTGCGATATGAGTTAATACGAGCATGTGTCAGGAGACACTTAATGTGCACTGTCTCTGGATGTGTACTCCAGCTTTGTGCAGTACACATTTCTATTAACCAAAGTTAACAGGCAAAAAGATTGAACTATGAAATGATGAATTAACCAGCCAAAGGTCACACAACTTTTAACTTCCAGAGATGTCAATCAAACTCAGGTATGACTCCAAAATCTTTGCATTCCTACCTATTATCATTATTTTTATTAGAGTCAAAAGGAATAATGAGAGTGAAAGTACTTAAAAATTGTGAGTATAAGATGTAAGGCATTAGTACAAATCTAGATCTCTGTTAATATGTAAGATGGTGGACTAGAGAGATAGCTCACTCCATATGGACTTGAATTCAATTCCTACAATTCAAGTTTAAAGAAAAAAAAGCTGAGCACTGTGGTGTATGTGCTGCCATCCCAATAGCGAGAAAGCAGACAGGAGCAGATCTTTGGGGCTCAATGGGCAGCCAGTCTAGTCTACTGGGCGAGTTCCAGGCCAGTGAGCAAATATCTCAAAAAGGTGGATGGCCCACGAGGAATAACACCTGAGGTTGTTCTCTGGCCTCCATGTGCAAAGGTATGCATATGCACCTGCACAGACACAAACATGCTTGTGTGTGTGCATACACACGCACACACACAAACACGTACACGTAAGGCAATCAGAATCATTGCTAGCCCAGCAAGGAAAGGTGAGTGTTGATCAATGCAAATGCCTGTTGTATTGGGAATGCCTCTGAGATTCTATCTTAAATCTGTTCCCTTGTACTGGTTTAACTTAACCTAGTCTTTTTTCCCCTTTTTAAAATTAATTTAACTTACTTTATTTTTTTGAAGCAAGATCTCACTCTAACCCAAGCTAACCTGGAACTCACTCATAGCCTAGGCTGGCCTTGAACTCATGACGATTCTTGTACCTCAACCTTCCAAGTGCTTGGATTAATAGATTTCATTGACAGGGTTTCTTGGACCATTTTTTGTTTTATTGTTTATTTATTTATTTATTTACTTATTTAGGTGTTTTGAGGTAGGGTCTCACTCTAGCTCAGGCTGACCTGGAATTCACTATGTAGTCTTAGGCAGGCTTAGAACTCACAGTGATCCTTCTACCTCTGCCTCCCAAGTGCTGGGATTAAAGGCATGTGCCACCACGCCCAGCTCTTATTTTTTATTAATTATATACTTTACCATATGAACATATTGCATGTTGGTTATGTTCCCCTAGGATTATACTCTTATCAAATTCCCCCAGCGCACTCCTTGATGCAGTTAGTACTTGTTATGGGTCATGAACACACCAGTCAGCCTCTGGGGAGGGAGAAATTTATGCCCTAGGACACCCTCTCCCATCCTGTGGCTCTTATAGTCCTTCTGCTCCTTCTTGTACAATATTCCCTGAGCCTAGAGGGTGTGTTATAAGTCTCCTTTAGTGTTGAGCTCTCTGCAGCTTCTGATTTTCTGCTTTGATGAGTTTTGAGTCTCCTCAGTGTCTATGGCTAACTTCCTGGAGGAGGTTCTTAGGCTAGCAGTGAGAAGAGCACCCATATCTCATTTGCCACTTGCTCTGCGTTGTCTCCCAGGACCTGAAAGATGTGATAGAGATGACTCATCTTGTGCTAGGCAGTCAGCTTTCTGATGGCCTCCCTGGTATTCACTGCCATCTGTAGAAATCAGATTCTCCAACCAAGAGTGAGAACAGCCTGGACCAGAGGGGATGAGCCATCTTTTAAGAGACTTTCAGATGGGCACTCCCTCTCTTCTTAGCCAAAGAACAGTGGGAGCTTCTCTCTAGAGTCTATGGCCTCCCTATCCATCCGATCCTGACATGGTTCTCAGCACCAGTTATGAATTCCCTCTCACTGAGCATGTCTTATGTCCAGTCTGAGAACAGTTGATTACCCCCATAAACCCGGGTGCTACTATTGCTCATGTGTACGCATCTTGCCTGGCTGGTTGATTTTGTAGTTTGCAGGATTCCCTGGTTGTTCACACTGTTGGCGACCATTATTCCCCCCAGCACTCACATAGCTCTCTCCAGCAGTGAGAGGGTCACCATTGCAGGACACCCATTATCCCGCAGTGCGCACATAGATAAATATGCCTGAGCTTGAACTTGAGCTCCATGATAATGGGTATAAACTATCACTAGCCAGCCTCTTTCATAGCCAACTGCATCCAACTCAACTTGCAGAGAGGGCACAGAGGAATCGGAAGTGTTCTGTTATTCATAAAGAAGCACCACTGATGAACTAACTTGAAGGTGGGTTTGCAAGTCATTATACGCAGCAGAGCGTCACCAATGCTGGTCGTATTCCCATCTTCTTTCCAGTGAAATCTTACTGACTTGCCAGCCTCCTTGTCTCCTCTCACTTGTTCCCTCCCCTCAGTTCCTTTCCTTTCCCCTCTTGCCCATCTGTCTCTTCTCCCTTCCTTTTCCTCTCACCCCTCCTGCCCTTTCCTCCCTTCTTTAGGCACCATCACTATCTGTCCTATGCCTACTCTCCTTGCTTTCTTCCTCTCCTTTCTGCCCTGTCTTCCTTTTGGCTCCCCACCCCTTCTCTTCCCTTTCACCAGGACCCTGAGACCAGACATCTCTTTGATAGAGACTTTCCCCCTTACTAATTTAGAGACACTGTGGAATTTAAACCTAGAAGGAACTGCTGTGATTTCTATTGCAACCCTCGCTTTATAATGACGAGACTGAGCACTGGAGAGGTTAAACCCAAACTCAGATATCCTAATCCTGGTGTGCCTCCTAAAGCCTCACTAAGATTTCTGTATCCATGCAATCGATGTCATGGTGATTGTGCTATCTTGTCCTATCATTGTCTTATCTTTGCTTAGCAGTATACTGAGGAACTTGAAATAGGCTTGGAGGAGGGCCAGAGAGATACTCAGTGGTTAAAGCATTTATTTGGAAAGCCTGATGGCTCTGGTTCCATTCCCCAGTACCCACATAAAGCCAGATGCACAAAGTGGCACATGCATCTGGACTTCGCAGAGTCAGGAAGTCCTGGCATCTCTCTCTCTCTCTCTCTCTCTCTCTCTCTCTCTCTCTCTCTCTCTCTCTCACACACACACACACACACACACACAAATAAAATATTTTAGAAAGTAGGCTGGGATGAATCATTACTGCAGTTGGTTCATGAAGAGTAAAGTAAGGTCTCATAACCCTCAAGGCTGACAGGGAATGTACCACGTATAAATTAAAAGGCCAGCCTACTGTGCTGGCCCATACCTTTTTTTAAAAAAAATCTTTTTTTTTTCTTTTTAAAAAATATTTTATTTATTCATTGTCAAGCAGAGAGAGAACCATCTTGTGGTTCTGGCTTATGTGGATCCTGGGGAATTGAACCCAGGGCCTTAGGCACTGGAAGCAAGTGCCTTAACCGCTGAGCCATCTCCCAGCCCTGGGAGGCAGAGGTAGGAGGATCATCAAGAGTTTGAGGCCACCCTGAGACTACATAGTGAATTTCAGGTCAGCCTGGTCTAGAGTGATATCCTGCCTTAGAAAAAGAAATAAACTTCAGAAAAAATAAAAAGGCCAGACTTCACCATCAAATTGCAGAGCCCTGTTGCTGAAGAAACCACAGAATGCTATAGACCAGCATCGAGAGACACTTCGAGGTCCAGAACGGTATCCAGCTCCCAGAAGGCAGTAAGTGTAGTGCTGGAAGGCACTGCACAGGCTGCCAGGGGAAACTGATCAACAAAAGCTGGAGTAAACAGAGACCACTGACATGAAACACAATCTGCAGCCATGAGTAGACTGACCACACCTCCTAATGGGAGAGAACAGCGAACCAAGAAAGGAGCACTTGTGTAATGGGGAAGCCTGTCTGGGTTTGGGGGAGACAATCGACAGCTTTCAAATTCGGCCAAATTTTCCACTCAGTGAGGGGGAGTCCTTGTCTGGAACTTGGGTTGCAGGGCGATAGGCACCAGATCCCGTACTCTTGGGCTCCCAAGACAAGATACAATTTGGGAGCAATTGACAGGGAGGCTACTAAAAATAGAATCTAGGTAATCCAGAACGGTATATATTTGTTAACCTATACTGACCTCACTCTCCAATGGAGATTATGTTTGTGTTTTTCAGGATGCAATAAGAGAGCTGGGGCCCATCTAACCCTACCAACCGACCGTATGCTGATAGCTGAGATCCTGGCAAGAGAGGAGCCACCACAGTCATATCGTGGAGGAGCCATATGGAACCCCACAGAGAATGTTGGGATGAACCAGTGGGACCCACAGCCACAGACATTCAATCAACACAGGATAAGCCAGTGAGACAGAAACCAATGATTTCTGACACAAAGACCCCTAAGCTCACAACAATAAAGCAGCCTTAATACTCATCCACCACGACTCAGGGAACTTTGCGGAAGAGGGGGCGGAAAGATTGTGAGAGCCGTGGT
>PVHP010046500.1:0-13277 GCA_004024765.1 Zapus hudsonius | reverse complement strand
AGGCAGAGCTGTACCTCGCTGAGCACTGAAGACGTGCCCAACACACACACACACACACACACACACACACACACACACACACAGAGTAAGGAAATCTTTGATCAATAATTATTTGACCACTAAGCTACTTAAGCAAAGGTTCAATGAATTTGCACTATAGAGATATGTACTTATCAATTAGATTAAAAAACATCACTAAACCAATAGCTAGAATAATATATTGTCTAAAATATTCAAATTGCTAAAAAAATCAGAAAAGTACGGTCCACATTAAAGAAAAACTCACAAATGAACAAATATTTTAAATCTGTTTGTTGTATATATAACTTAAGAACCAGTGGAAGCCATATCTAAAAAATTAAAGTAATTTTAGCACGTAAAAGCATTATTACCAAATATGTCAACAGGATAAAGAACAAAAACTGCATGACATTTTAAAAAATGCAGAGAGGGTAATGGACTAACCTTCCTGCTAATACACTAAACAAATAGAAATGCAAGGTCAATTGACTCGATGAAGAATCTCTATGAAAAATCAACAGCCAATGTTATCCTTAACATTGAGAGATAGAAAGTTCTCCCATAAAGGGCTGGAGAAATTGCTCAGTGGTTAAGGCACTTGCCTCCAGTGCCTAAGGCCCTGGGTTCAATTCCCCAGGACACCCACATAAGCCAGACCCACAAGGTAGTGGCCCTGGTTCTCTCTCTCTCTCTCTCTCTCTCTCTCTCTCTCTCTCTCTCTCTCTCTCTCTCTCTCTCTCTGCTTGAAAATGAATAAATAAAATATTTTTAAAAAAGAAAGTTCTCCCTTTAAGACCAGGCACAAAATGTACATTCTTGCCATATATATTCAAAACTGATGGTTCCTATAAAAGCACTTAGGCAAGAAAAAGAAATGAAAACCATGCAGATTGGAGTAAAGAAATTTTTTAAAATTTATACTGGTGGATATGATATTATAGACAGAAGTTTGAGAAACCCACTAAAAATATTGGAATACGTTCAAAGGTTACAGGACATACAATAATATAAAAATAAATCAAGTCTCTTCCTTAGGGAATAATCCCCAAAAGATACATAGAAAATAGTTCTACTTATAATAACCTCAAAAGAATAATTGCTTAAGACTAAATTTAATGAAATAAATGTGTGACTTATACACTGAAAACTGCAAAACACTGTCAAAGGAAATTAATGAGATTTAAATAAATCACAAGTCATCTTAGCTTGGCGTGCACATAACTATCCATTATTATTAACACTAATATTTACTAAATTAATCTTCAAATTTATCACAATTTCTATCTAAATCCCAGTTGACTTTTTGGCTAAAACTAACCAACTTAAACTTACAAAAGTATGTGGAATGCAAAATAGCCAAATAGCCTGATACATTTGAAAAACTCACACTTGACAATTTCCCAACTTATTACAGTGTTACAGTAATCAAGACAGAGTGGAGCCAGAATAGAAATGGACACGTAAATGAATGAAATAGAATTGATTGTCCAAAAATAAACATTTACCTTATGGTCAATTGAGTTTTTACAAGAATGTCAAAACCATTTAATAAGAGAATCGTTTTCTCAACCAATGGTGCTGTAACAACTAGACGCCCACAGGACAGACTAGGTAATTGTACCTCTTTCCACAAAATGTATACGTCTACACAATCTCAAAGTCGATAACGTGCACAAATATAGGAGTTAAAACTGTGAAACTCTTGAAGACATTATAGGAAAAAAAAATCTTCAGGACTTTAGGTTGTGCAATAGTTTATTAGATAGGACCTCAAAAAGTAAAGTCAACCACAAAACTAGGTTACATCAGAACTCTCTGAAATTAAAAAACAATTTTCTGCAAATGACTCATCAAGAAAGTGACACGATCACACAGGAAAAACTTGCAAATCATACTTCACACGTGGATTAGTTACTTTTTTCATGCCTGTGACAGGCTCCTGCTCACAGTCCAGAGGAGACAGCCCATCACTGTGGCAGCTGGGGTGGCTTTGGCCCCTTGCAGTGGGAGCTTGCCATTGGCCACATCTCTGTGGTACATGGGAAGCAGAAAGCTCCAACAGGGAGCAGAGCCAGGTTAGGACCCACAAAGACTGGCCGTCAGCAACCCACCTGTTGTCATCAGCTTCTTGCTGGCAGAAAGCAGCCAAACTAAGCAGCTTGTGGAGGAAAGGGTTTATTTTTGTTTACAGACTCAAGGGGAAGCTCCATGATGGCAGGGAAATGATGGCATGAGCAGAGAAGGTGGACATCACCTCCTGGCCGACATCAGGTGGACAACAGCAGCAGGAGAGTGTGCCCAACATTGGCAAGGAGAAGCTGGCTAGAACCCCCATAAGCCCACCCCCAACAATACCCTGCCTCCAGGAGGCTCCAATTCCCAAATTGCCACCAGCTGGGGACTCAACATTCAGAACACATAAGTTTATGGGGGATACCTGAATCAAACCCCCACATCACCTCCACTAGCCATGATTCGCACCCCAAAGGTTCTACAATTCCTGAAACAATATGACACACTGAGGCTGTGGGGATATTCACATTTTAATGATAACAATGCATCTCAATGAAGCTCAATATGCATAAAAGCAAAGCATAGTGAAGGGCCATGAAATGACATGAAAAAGAAAGCAATCAATAGAAATGAAGGTGAAATTGGAGGAAAAGCCAGGGAATGAGGAGTCATAGAAGCAAGCATAAGAGGGAACAGAGAAGAAATGAAATCGATGGAAATAATGCATTTCAAACGTTAGGAGAAATGACAGGCACTCACCTGTCGCCTATAAAAGGGTGATTTCAAACAGAAGTATAAAATAGAAGGTTGACCAAGGTTTTTTGATTGAGCGGATTGTACCTCCCTTCTTCTCTTGATTCTCCTCCAAGGCACACAGAGGGGCAAATTCCATCGGCGACCGTCACCCAGTGAGCACTTGCGTATTCCTTCTATGCCAAGTGCATGCTCGCCTCACCCTTCCCTAAGCCATGCTTTGCCTGCCTTTCCAGAATTCTTTCTGGACACTTCTCTATCTTCAGCTTCCCTTGTTGACATTGCTCTACTTTTGCCTTAAAAAGAAAAAGCGTTGAACTGGGGAGATGGCTCAGTGGTTAAGACACTTGCCTGCAAAGCCTTAGGATGCAGGTTCGATTCCCCACATAAAGCCAGATGCACAAAGTGGAACATGCATCTGGACTTCTTTTTTTTTAGTGGCTCAAGGTCCTGGTGTGCCCATGCCCTCTGTCTTTCTCTCTTCTATCTTTCCCTGCTTACAAATAAATCAATAAACAATATTAAAAAAAAAAAACTTTGTGTCTTTCTTTACATGATTCTGTCCACATATATGACGGTTAAGTTTATGTGTTAACCTGACTGAGCTAAAAGATGTCCACGTGGCTGATCCAACATTCTGGGTGTGCCTGTGAGGTGTTTCCGGGAGAGAATGGATACATCTCCCCTTCCTTTGGTCATCATCAGCTTCTCATGTTCTTTAGCCTCTGACTCCAGTGTGTGCAGGTACGCCCCACCTCCACAGGGAGAGGTACACCACCATCTCCTCTACTTCTCAGCCTGGTTCTCAAGACAGAACCACACCACCAGCTTTCCTGGATCTCCAGCTTGCAGACAACTCTGCCTCTCTAAACACACGAGCCAATTCCATAACAAATCCTCCCATCTGTCATCTGTCTGCCTATTCCATATCTATCTATCTATCTATCTATCATCTATCTATCACCTATCATCTATCTATCATCTATCAATCATCTATCTATCTATCTATCATCTACCTATCAATCATCTATCCATCTAAATCACTGTGACAGCAGTGGCAGGTGACTACCAGGGATCCTGAGTCTTGTAGCCTCTCTACAGTTAGGTTGGGGCCATGTGACCAGACTCTGGTAAAAGAGGACCTTGCTTCACTCCAAGGGAGGCCATGTGACTCAGTGGCAAGATGGAGGAACAGTCGTACAGATTGAGATGTTAATGCAACAGGAAACAGATTGTTACTGGTTTAAACCCTGAGATTTTAAGATTAGTCTGTTGGCCATTATTCAGAATAGTAAATAATAGTAACTAAAAATTAATAATAGTAAATAATAGTAACTAAATAGTAACTAAATCAGTGACTATAATTAATATGATGATATACTATGCTGACTTATCAAATATTGCAGAGACATGACGTCATTGCTGCTCTTAGATGAGACCCAGATCAGCCATGATCACCGCTGCTATTAGAGAAGATGCCACGAATCCTTCATGAATCCTTGAATACCTACATTGAGAACTGTGATCAAAAGACATTATACATGTGTTTACATTTTCCTAACGTCTTTCTAGAACGCTATCATGTTAAGTCAGCACTTGAACTGTTTATATCCTTTGATTTATATTTAATGGAGTTCATTGGTCCTCTGTAGACCCTGGATGCAAATTTAAACAGAGACCAGGACCTTTCTCACTCGGTTTACCTAAAAAAATTTTTCTATCATCATTTTAGATATAAAATAGACGTAACTTAGCAGTGCTATGAAGTGACACGGATCTAATAATCAGCTCAGAAGGTGAGTGAAGTCTGAGATTTCTCTCCTTTGCTCCAACTCAGATCTGTCCTAGGTGGGAAGTCACCTGTGGGAAGGGGTGGCTGTCTGGATTTTCCATCCAGCCCCTTAGCTTCCAACCCTAAGTCAGATTCCAGGAAGGTTCTCTCTCACTTCATTAATTCTGATGTGAGCTGATGCCAGTACTTGCTGGGATCACTAGAAAACTAAACTAGTAATATCTCTCTCTCTCTCTCTCTCTCTCTCTCTCTCTCTCTCTCTCTCTCTCTCTCTCTCTCTCTTATCTCTCTCTCATTTATGGCATTCCTGTAGGTTTCTACGCTTCTATGAACACGAGCAGGTTCATCTTTCTTCCTATTCTAGCCATTTAGTTCTGGCCCTTCTCTGCTGAGCGGGTTGCTTGACCTGAACTGGAATTTTCCCCACACATGGCCTACACATCCATGCATATAATCCATTCTAAGCCCCTGCAAACTCTGCAGGGATATAGACATTTCCCTGCCAGCAGAAAGCCCCCCTTCACTCACAGATTCTGGGCCAACCTATCCTCTGTCTGTATATTTTGATGGTTGGACTCCATTTGTGACTTTTTCCTGGGGAACACGAACAAATAACTCTTCACCTCAGATAGAGCACCAACAACAGACCAGAGAAGTCATTTTGCTCAAGGCTGTCTTGGTGAAACAAAGAGTTTCTTGGAGTGTGGGTGACTCAAGCTGCCTCACTGAAAAGCTTGCCAGCCTGGGTAACAACTCATGGAAGCTACCTCTTTTGAACTTCCTGTCCAATTTGTAGGCAACTCCACTGAAGAGTCTCTTTTCCTGAGCAATTGTTACTTCTTATATGACCTGAGGGGAAAGGACGCTTTCTAAAAATCTTGTAACTTTCTGAGCTTCCTGAATCTTATGAGCCATACTCATACCTTGAGGGGGAAATGTTTCCATTCTGAGGAAACAGTTACGAAGCAGTCATATCTTGGTTTAGCTACTCCCACAATTTCAGAGGTAAGGAACTCATTTTCTTAAGACTCCCTGAATGAATATAAAGAATAGCAGAAAGCACCTCTATTTTTGAAGGAAAACTTGAACTCTCCAATAGTGCTTTTGAAAAAAAAATCTACCTAAACTTCTTTATTTAACTAAAATAAAATCCTGTGTACAATGAAGCATATGCATAACACAATTTTTTAAATTTGGCCATCTCCTTTGGAAATATTTTCTTCTGGCTTTGGAATTTCTTATTCAAGATTTACAAATTATATTTTAATACCCAATTAAAACTGTTGCTGAGGCCAAATCTGTAAAGTGGGAAAGTGAGTGCTTATATTTCATACTGTTTGGTTTTAAACAAGCTTGATGGTTTTTATTATAACAATCATTTAGTTTAAAAAATGCTATAGAAAAAGTTTACTTGTTATATATTTCAGTTTATTATTCATTTCAGGAGTGTTTACTTTTGTTCACTTATTGACCAAATAATTTAATAAAAATATTTTGAGATTGGCTTTCCTACAAAAAAGATTTTCAAGAAATAAGAGGTATAAAACAGCTCCCATGAAACCAGGATTCATTGCACTTTTTATACAACCATGAGGCGAAGGAGGCCCCTTACCCTGAGGTGAGAATCTTTCACACCACCAGATAGCTGACAAAGATCTATAACTTACATAAAGACTCTCAGGCTTTCCGTCTGGGGAGGTTCTTACATCACTATTATTTGCAATAAAATCTCTGAATCAATGTTGTCAAAATATAGTTTTATAAGCAATACAATTTCCGAGGAACAAATGTATCATTACACTCTATTCCCACTACCTCACTGAGCACACAGTAGGTAGACAACAAATACTGACTATGGTGTCTTCTTAGAGGAATGTGACACCATCTTTGTCACATGTCCCAGAATTGGCCCTCTGGGGCCACCCATCACAGAAAAATCTGTATTTCTATTATGTCAACTGCATGGCCCATCGGCACAGTTTTCCCTAGCCTGGATCCACATCTGCCTTATTAAAGACAGATACACCTCCATTTCCAGCTTCCTGACAGTGAAGGGGGAGCAACTGTCCAAGTGACAGCAGATAGGAGTAGACCCAAACACATCTTTCATACACTTCCGAATAAGAACAAAATGGCACCAAAATAGAACAGATTTTCTGAGTTGAGTGAGCCACGGTGACTTCATAGAGCCATTATAGAATCACAAGGAAGCTGGGGACACCACTTCAGCTGCTTCCCTCAAAGCTATAAAAACCCGGGTGCTATTTTTGTCCACACCCCATGCTCCAGTTCTGACACCATCTTGGCTTGGGTGATAAATGTCTGCTCAAGCCACAGGCTGTGGGTGAAGACATCCTCTCTTTTCCTTACAGCTCCGACTGCCCCTTGGGGTGACATCTGCAGATGGTGGTCAATGAGGTGGGTGTTAAAATTGAACCCACTCCCAAGCACACCCAATTAGATGAAAAATGTCCATGAGACTTCCAGATGGTGCAGGGCTTCAGAAACCACCACCACACCTCCAGGGAGAGGGAAGGAGGCTCTCAGAGCAGAGACTGAGGATGGCTCATGCCTGGCTAGACAGATGCTCGCAGTGTCAGAGCCTAGGAGGTGAGGAAACCAAGCGTTTGGAAAGTGTGGCAGAGAAAGCAAATCAGAGAAATGTTCTCCATGACTATAAGTGCAGGTTTGCACATCAATAAATCCTCCATGCTGTTTGGTGTAGAATCACACAATGAATGACTCCCTCCATGCTTGTTGGAATCATCTGGGCTTTGAGATGACTTGGGTGGTGTCTCAAGTGAAGATTCCAGAAGTTAGCGGTGGTGTATACGTTCAATCCAAGTGCTTAGGAGGTGGAGACAGGAGGATCAAGAGTCCAAGGTTGTCCTCAGCAACATGGTGAGTTTGAGGTCATCCCAAGCTATGTGAGATCATGTCTCTAAAATAAAATATGAAATAAAATAAAAATAATAAATAAAATAAGATAATAATAAAAATTTAAAATTCCAGATGCAAACCATGAGACGAGAGTTCGTATAGTTTATTTAGAATTACTTGGGTTTAAAACAGCCAAAAGAGGCACGGGAGGTTGAAGAAGGAAGAAAGGAAGGAAGAAGGGAAGGAAGGAATGGAAGGAGGGAAAAAGGAAGGATTATTTTGATTGACATTGTGGCTACACCTCAAAGTTTAAGGAGCAGGAGAGGGGAAATTACTGAATATATCCGCTGCCATCAAAGGCTTCCCCAAGAGCTAGAAGAGAGGACATGTCCCAGGACACTCACTTTTCCAGGCGTGCGTTGATCAAGTTGTTAAGTTGAAAGAGTCATGAAGCCATAGAACAGCAGTGTTCCTCTGGTAAGAGATCCCCAAGTCAGCAGTCAGGAGGGGAAGGGCTGTCACAGAGTTATGGGTGGGGCGGCCTTGAATGAACAGTAAAAGCACCTTTGTCTACAAAATCCACCTGGAGGTTGCTTCAGGTGAGCACCTGTCTTAGCTGCCTTCTCATTGCTGGGACAAAATCCCTTTCAAAGTCCACTTAAAGCAGTGAGTACAATTCCAGTGTGGCCCTTCGTGGATAAGAGCGCATGCCAGGAGTCTGAGCAGAGCTGGTCACATTCAGTCCCTGAGGAGGAAGCAGAAAGCCATGAATGTTGGTCTGTCACACTCAAGGTGGATCTTCCCACCTCAAATAATCAGATCCAGACCAACTCTCACAGGTGATTCCAGGTCCTGTCAAGCTGACAACCAATTTAGACCATCACAGTTTTTTTTAACTTTTTCTTCCTTTCCTGTTTACCCAGGTTGAAAACACACAGTTTATACCTTAAAGGGAATAAGAGATTGTTTATTCCAGCGCTGTAGATTCAGCTTATTACCCCCAATACCATGTTCCAGTGTGGTCATGGGCTTGTGAAGTTATTGAATGAAAAAAGTTATAAATCAAGGCACTTTTCAAAACCACTGTTGGGAACGTCTCTTAGGCAAGTTACAGGGAATCTCAGCTGTAGGTCTTAGATGCTATGTGGTGACAGTCTTCACTCTCGGGTTGGTGGAAGCTGGTTGTCTACATCCTAAAAGGACTTGCCTGATTCCCGGCTGAAGGATGTTTAAGTCGAATATAGAAGCGGGCAGTGAATGGTTATGAATGTGACTCCTGACAGCCCAAGAGAATCTGGCTTCTGACCAGCAATATCCCAACTCTCCACCATCATGGAAGTTCTAATCTGTCAATCAGCTTGGTAGAATCTCTAACACAGGTGTGACTTTTTTATGAGAGTTTAAATTCAGCACAACTTTTTTCCCCCTTGAACTGTTCACGTTTCTAAGTAAAAAAAAAAAAAAAAGTTCAAGTACTGAAAGTTAATTGTGTAATAAAAAAGCAATCAAAATAAATTTGGGAAAAAATTAGTTAAATCAAATTTATTCAAGGGGGAAAATTACTGTGTTACTAACAAAACAGTATCCCATTCCAAAATTTCATTTAAACTCCTTGAGGTTTAATACTTGGATCATTTTACTATAGCTATAACATTTATTTTTAAAAACTCCATTCAGTAAACAAAAATTCCATGGTGGTGAAAAGCCATTTCCAGAGAGATGTGTTTATTCAGTGCTGATTTTCTGTTTCATTTGGAGGAATTATGAATTTAGTGAGCCTGTCTTCAAAAGGAGACTCAAACGCCCTTGGAGGGGGGGAGGCTGGAGAGAATGCTCTGTAATTCAGGCGCTTGCTTGCAGAGCCTGATGGCCTGGGTTCAGTTGTCTAGCATCCACATAAAGCCAGATGCACGAAGTGGTGCATATCTGGAGTTTGTTTACAGCTGCAAGAGACCCTGGCATGCCCATACTCTTTCTCTCTCTCTCTCTCTCTCTCTCTCTCTCTCTCTTTCACTCTCTCTCTCACACACACACACACACAAATAAATAAATAAATAGATTAAAAAAACGCTAGGAGGAATGAGTGCATTTGGAAACTTTAATTACAATAGTTACTTGGGACTTACTAGCAACTTTCTCCCAATCAGACTCAAGAGAACTGAGTCGTGGAGAAAACAGCCATAAACAGGAGATGCCATCGCCCCTCTGAAGACATTCAGAGGTGAGGAATAACTAACACCTGTATTTATATTTCTAAAATATTAGCTTTAGGAACCAAGGAGTAAAAATATCCACTTCATTTCTTTCTTCACCATGCTCTGGGCTTTTAGCTTGGAGTTATCAAAAAAAGTATTTTTTATTCTAACCATGGAATAGAGTTAGGAAAGAAACAACTAGTTATTAAATGTCTACTCTGGAGAGATACAAAATAAATAAGACATGGTTCTTTGCCTTGGGAGGCTGATACACCAAGGAAATTAAACATACGCTCATGAAATAATGTGAGGGGATGAACATGCCTAAGTGAAAAAACAATACTGGCGATAATCCAGAGAGAGGAAACAGAAGAAACCCCTAGACAGGGTCCGTATCAAAACCAAGAACCTCAGCACCAACCCCCACATTCATTTCAACGGCAGAGTAGGATTGGAAGAATTTCCGATGATTTTATCTGCCTTTGGTACTTCTTTCTGGTTATCTGCAACTTATTTTCAGCAAATGTTGTCAAAGTTGCTGACCTTAGGAGTTTGAGGAGTTAACCGAAATGACTTTGCATCCCAAGTTTATGTAAGTACTTTTTTAATGGTTACTTTGACTTTTCTGTTAGTCAGCTTTCAATTACTGTAACAAAATACATGGGTGTCATGGTTTGATCCAGGTGACCCCCACAAACAAATGGATGTGTTCTGATTGATCACTCCTCAGCTGATGGCAGTTTGGGAATTACAACCTCACTGGAGCTGTGTTGTTGGGGCGGGCTTATGGGGGTTATAAGCCAGCTTCCCCTTGCCAGTGTTTCGCACACCTTCCTGCCTCTGTTTCCAATGCTGTGGCAGAGGTGATATCCAGCCCTCTGCTCATGCCATCGTTTTCCCTGCCAGAATGGAGTCTCCCCTCGAGTCCGTAAGCCAGATAAACCCATTCCTCCACAAGCCACTTCTGTTTGGGTTCTTTCTGCAGAGCAGCAGAGAAAGTTGACTACAACAATGGGGCAATCAGATTTTAAATAGAAAAGGCTTATTTTGGCTCACAGTTTCAGGAATTCTGCTCCATCCTCAGTCATCCCTGTTGCTTTGCGCCTGGGTGCACCCTGCATGACCAGCAAGCAAAAGAGGTAGAGACCACATTCCCCCCAGAGTTCCAACTTCCTCTAGGTCACACCTCTTATAGATTCCACCAGCTCCCAAACAGTGCCACCCTAGGGACCTAACATGGATAGCTATGTCTTTGGGAGATATTCAGTATCCTAACTATAGCAACTTTGATTTGTGTAACTTTTTTTTTCTTATCAGTGAGGAGTAATGGCACATCAAATATGTCAGGAGTTGTGGAAGGAATGGGCTTTGTGAAAGGGAGACTTAGACACCAAGATCAGCAAGCAGAAGGGAAAAGCTCCTGTTCTTTCATCACATCTTCAAGATCTGAGCTAGGGGGATGTTCTTTATGTCTGTGTGTGGGAGAAAGTGGCTGTCCTCTGAGGGGATGGCTGCCTCAGGTAGGAGAGATATTCTGAAAGAACGTTGTCACTGGTCAGCTGCCTGGAAACTAAGCACAAGACGTGTCATGTGAGAACTCCATCCAAGACCCCTGAAGAGCTCAGGAGACTTCATTCCGTCTTGTGAGAAGCTGAGGAGACTCAACACTTTCTAGTAAGGAGCTGGGAGGCTCTGCACCAGGGTACTTGGTCTTTGAGGCACTGCTGAACAATTCTCCTTGCCACACCATCATAGAAAACCAGGCCCATTTGAGACTAGGGAGATGTTGGTCAGAGGATACAAGTCTTCGGTTAGATGGGAGGAATAACCCAAGAGATCTATTATACAGTGAGGTGATAAGAGTGAATAATGATGTGTCATAGGCTTTTAAAACAAAAAATGAGGCACATCTATTTAAAAGTAGTAACTAGGAGGTCTGTCACAGCTTTATACCCCCAAGAGGCCACATGTTGCTGAGCATACCAGATGCATTGTAACAAAAGCTCCCCAAGTACCAAGAGGCCTCAGCACCAGGGCCATGAACCTTGTGATTCTGATGAAGATGAGGAACATCTGATGGGCCCAGAGCCTCACCCAGCCTCATCTGTCTCTGATGTGCCCTGAAGTCGTCACTCCGAGATGGTCTTTTGATGGTACAATTCACTAACTGAACTCAACAGCAGTGCTGTTTTTCACCTCTCTGTATTTTTCCTGGGAGATTGTCCACTGAGGTAGTAATGAGAACAGTCCACAGGTATGGAATGTGTGCACTCAGTGTACATCCAGGAAGGTGCTAACTACATCTCTTACGTTATCTTATTTAAGTCTCAAAAAATAAAAACACTAGGTTGGTTATCATAATAAGTCATATTTCACTACAAAGAAAAATGAATGGAAAACCGAGGGCTCAAGCTTACAGGAGCCTTGCTAGACAGTCTTGGTTTGGCCAACGTGGCACAGAGTGACGGTTACCCTTGATTGACAACTTGACTGGAGTGAGCAACACCTAGATAATGCATGACAGCCACCTGTAGTTATCTCTGTTAGTGAGTTCTCAGTGATGGTAAGAGCATGAGAACTCTGAAGTAATGGATGGGTTGATCCCCTGATGGCTTCTTAATTTGATGGAATGACTGAAAAGAGAGGAAGGTGGGGCATGCCACTGAGAGACGTATCTTGTACTGACCTCCTCCTCTGTGCTTGCCTGCCAGGAAGTGAAGGAGAGACCCCATGACAGTCTCCCATGACGTTCTATTTAAGTGCCTGGGACCAAGCAGCCATGGACTGGATCCTCTGACACCATGAGCAAAATAAACCTTTTCCCTCAAATTGTTTGTGTCAGTAATTCAGTCACAGCAACAAGAAAGCTAAACCAATACACACTAACAGCGAAAGTGAATCAAAGAGGTTAATTCAGAAGATGTGGAGACCTTATCTTTCCATACCTGTAAAGCCACTGTTCCATGTGGGAAGGTATTTTGCCTGCCTTGCCCCACAATCTAACATCAGTAATAAGGCTTGGCATGAAGTGTACCCCAATAAAATCATATAATGATTGAGCCTTATAAAACCTTCCTCATCTGGCACACCCCCAGACCACTGTGCAACGCTTGGATCATGGCAAAAACAAGTAGTGAAGCTGTCTCATGTTAGCCCCACACCCCCTCTCCTGCCGTGAGCTTTGCCCTCTGACACCTGCTGGTTGAGGGTCCTAACCTGGCCTCTCTCAGCTTTCTTCTTAGCTAGGATGCAAGCCCCAAACTCATGAGCAAAGAAATAGGCAAGGCTCCATTGCAGATCTTACTTCTGCAGTTCCCCAGCTATAAGACTTCAAGCAAATAAATGAACTTTCTTAGTTCATCTTGGAGATCAAATTTCCTAACTGATAGGAATATCAAAAGCCAAATCATCATCTTTGACTATGTTTTCTGATAACTCTATGATATTCTATTCTATCTCTTGCTCACTTATACACATATCATCTATGACTGTACCAGACAGACCAGTCATTAAACGGATTAGCCATCTCTGTAGGTATTTCTGTGCATGGGGTCAGAAGAGACCAGGCAGCTGTGGGGGAATTTAGCCCATTCAACAGGTAGGACTTTTCACTCAGCCCCACT
>PVHP010046499.1:0-13288 GCA_004024765.1 Zapus hudsonius | reverse complement strand
GGAAGGAAGGAAGGAAGGAAGGAAGGAAGGAAGGAAGGAAGGAAGGAAGGAAGGAAGGAGGAAAGAGGAAAGGAAGGAAAGTTTACTTTATAGTAGAGAAAACTGGTGAACATTACCTCCACTGGTGGTCATGATGAACATAAACCATGACGAATCATGCTGATAGTATACACTCTTTTTGTCAAGCAAATGAATATTTTTATTAAAATGGTAAGATTTTGACCCCAAATACTTAGCAGGTGTCCAACTCAAACTTACAGCTGGACCATATATGAGCCTTGAAGATGCTTCTTCCCTGCCCAGGTCCATTAGGGTCTATTAGGAACAATTTTATATTGTTCTTTCTGCTCATCAAAGACCTTTGCTCTTCATGACTCTCATGAGTGACCCACAACAGTAACCACTCTCTCCATCATGGCCCCACATCCTCTGGACCATATTGATATAAGCTGATAAGAACAGATAAATTCCAAGTGCAGGGCTTTCAAATTTTCTATAAATCAAAGACTTTTCTAAAAATTAATTATGTTTCACAAAGGTACAGAACTATACACCAAAAATGGAATAATTCTTCTAGAGGTAAATTGATTTAAATATATATTTGGGGGCTTTGTTTGGTTCAAGGCAGAGTCTCACTCTAGTCCAGGCTGCCCTAGAATTCACTCTGTAGCCTAGGCTGGCCTCAAAATCAAAGTGATCCTCTTACCTCAGGCTCCCAAGGGCTAGGATTATAGGCATGCATTGCTTTCTGGCTTTAAAATACATATTTAAGAGGAATATGGAATCAATAAAAATTTAATTGCATATTGATCTTCAAAGTGGAAAAATATTTGGTATCCACCAAGGCAACTTCTTTTTAAAAAATAATTTTGTTTATAAGCAGATAGAGATAGAGAGAAAAGAGACAGAGGGAGAGAGAGAGAGAGAGAGAGAGAGAGAGAGAGAGAGAGAGAGAGAGAGAGAGAGAGAGAGAGAGAGAGAAGATAGATGTGTCAGGCCCTCCAGCCACTGCAAATGAACTCCAGATACATGTTCCACTGTGCATCTGGCTTTACATGTGTGCTGGGGAATTGAAAACGGGTGGTTAGGCTTTGCAGGCAAGCACCTTAACTATTGAGAAATCTCTCTAGTCCCACAATTTCTTTGTGTGAACTTCTCTAACTAGAGGAAAGTTGTTACCTATTTCCCATTCCCATTTCCCATTTTCCATTGTAACTGTATTCTAATGTCAGTAGCCTCCGTTGATAAGAAAACTGTGGTTTTTTAAGAAAATTATTGATTCAATGTTACAAGATGGTTAAGTGGGTAAGAACTCTTGGCTCCCCAGAGATCAGACAAGGACAAAGGGAGAGAAAGGTAAACCCATGTGCCACTTTGTGTACCTGGTTTTATGTGGGTACTGGGGAGTCAAGCCTGGGCCATCAGGCTTTGCCAACAAGTGCCTTTAACCACTGCACCATCTTCCAGTCCTTCCCTCCCCCTTTTTTTGGGGGGATAGGGTGTCACACTTGTTCAGGCTGACTTGGAACTCAATCTGTATCCCCAGGTTGGCCTCAAATCCATGGTGTACCTCTTCCCGAGTGCTGGGATTAAAGGCATGCATCACCATGTCTGGCTTATTAAAGATATTATTTATTTTTAAAAATATGGAAGAAAGGAGTTTGAATACTTCCACCACCAGAAAATGACAAATTCTTAAAGAAATAAATTTGTTTACCCTATACATGTATCAAAATATCACATGGCAAGTGTATGTGCATTTTTATATGCCAGAAGAAATGACAGTGGAGTGTTCGGCACTGGGACATCTCTATCACACTTCCTGAAGCTCAGCGTCTATTTTAGAAGAGGTGGAGGAAAGATTGTAAGAGTCAAAGGAAGGGTAGGACTGCTTACAATGCAAACTTCCAGACACACAATGGCCTTGATATTCATGACTTCACAGAGTCTGATAAGACCTACACATAATAGGAGGAAAAGATGATGACACCGAAACAAAACAGAGACTAATTGAGAGGGGGAAGAGATATGAGGGAGGGTGGGGAAGGAATCATAATGGTCTATAATTATGGAAGTTATCAATAAAAAGTTTAAAAAACTTTTGAAGGTAAAAAAAAGTTTACAGGCAAATACCGATAAAGAAAACAGAATCAAATGACATCAGATGTCTCATCTACAGAGCCAGAGGTACACACCTGCAACCCCAGAACTTGGGAGGCTGAGGCAGGAGAATCACAACTCAAGGCCAACCCAGCTACATAGTGAGACCCTGCTCAGAAACAAAAAAACAATGAATTGGAGACATGGCCCAGTGGATAAAAGTACTTGCTCAGGAACCTAAAGACCAGTGTTTGGATCCCCAGCACCCACGTAAAGCTGGACACAAAGTGGTATGCATGCCTGTAATCCCACTACATCTACGGCAATGGGAGGCAAAACAGGAAATCCCAAAGCTCATGGGCCAGCTAGTCTGGCCTTTTTATCAGCAAACAACACAAGAGACCCTGTCTGAAACAAGGTGGATGGAGAGGACCAACAACCCAAGGTTGTCCTCTGACCTCTGCACACACAATGGCATGCATGCACACAAATAACTTTTTAAAAACTCTTTAAAAATGAAAAGGAAGACTTCTCATCTTCCATCCTGGAATTTGGAAACACAGTACAATTATTTTTTCGACGTAAGGTCTCACTCTAGCCCAGGCTGACGTGGAACTCACTCTGTAGTCCCAGACTGGCTTTGAACTCATGGTGATCTTCCTACCTCTGCCTCCTAAGTGTTGGGAGTAAAGTCATGCACCACCACGCCCAGTTTACTGTGCAATAATTTTTATCACCTATTGAAAGATCCGCAAAATCTGAGACAGATTCATAGTCAGAACTATGAATAGTCACACAGTCACAACCCCAATATTAACAAGTCATTAAAGGCAGCTCTCCAGCCCCTCTTCTGTCTTTGTGATGATAGCCATTCTGGCTGATGTGAGGTGTGCCTTGTGGTTTTCATTTGCACTCCAGTGATGTTAGTGATGTGGCTGTTTTTCATATCCCTGCTGGCCTTACAGGTCTTTTTCTGTGGTGCTGGGGGTCCAACCCCGAGTCTGCACATCACAGGCAACTACCTATCACTGATCTCCATCCCCAGGATGTGAGTACATTTTTCAGCTCTGTAGTCTGTTCCATTGGCCTTTGTGTTTGCTTTATGCCAATGAGATGCTGGGTTGTCTTTTTAAGTAGCTTACTTATTTTCAAGCAAAGAGAGGAGAGAGAGGGAGAATGGGCATACCAGGGCCTCTTGCCACTGCAGATGGAGAAGTCAGACACAGGCACCACTTTATGTACCTGTCTTTTTGTGGGTCCTGGAGAGTTGAACCCAGGCCATCAGGCTTTGCAAGCAAGTACCTTTAACTGCTGAGCCATCTCTCCAGCCTCAAGATGCTATTTTGATCTCTACAGCTTTATAGTATACTTTGAAGTCAGGTAGTATGTTTTGAAGCCTCCTTGTTTTAGTTATCTTCTTATTTCTGGGGAAAAAACACCCTGAAAATGTCCGTTTACGGGAGGGTTTCTTTCAGTTTACAGTTTCAGGTTACAGTCCTTCATGGATGAGAAGACATGGCAGCAGGAGCTTGAAGCAGAGCTGGTCACATTCAGCCCACAGTGAGGAAGCAAGATCAGACCAAAGAACCAGATCTTTGTCAAAAAGAAAAAAGAAAGAGAAAGAAGAAAGAAAGAAAGAAAGAAAGAAAGAAAGAAAGAAAGAAAGAAAGAAAGAAAGAAAGAAGGAAAGAAAGAACGACCAATTGGCCTTGCCTGTGATCCCAACATTTGGGAAGTAGAGGAAGAAGCATCGGGAGTTCGAGGCCTCAGCTACACAGTATGTTTGAGGCCAACCTGGACTACATGAGACCCTGTCTCAAACCCCACAACCCCTCAAAAGTTAATCATGGCTAAATTTCCCAAACCATAGTCATTAGGGCCAGAAACCAACCACCAACAAATTAACCAAAGAAAATAAGTCACCAGGAAACTTACCCAGAGCAAGAGTACTCAGTACCTCCTCTCAGGCTTCTCTGATACCCTGTAACAGACTTCGGGTGTGAAGTCACGTGGCTCATTCTGCAAGAGCTGAGCATAGGGTGCTAACGAAGCCCAAGGGAGACAAGCCTGAGGTGGATCTAGGGCAACATCTGGAACAACTCCATGTGTCAGCTGTTCATAGACGTTACTGCACTCTTCCCAAGAATGCCTTTGTCCCGGGAGACACCCCTATTGTACCTCACCTGCCCTGGGAAGAGAGCATTTCTTTTTTTTTTTTTATGTTTTGAGCAATACATTGCTTGAGTTTATCTACTTTAGCCTTTCCTAGTTTAAATATCTTTTCCTGCAGGCCTTTCTCCCCAGGCAAGGCCTCCTCTCCCAACCCTTGTCTCTCAACCCCAGGATGTCTCTGAGCTGGTGCTGGGAAGTTTGGGGACACTGGGAACCTGAGAGTCCAGAAGTATTTTCTCCATGGGCAAGAAAGAAAGTGTACCAGCTTTGAAAGGTTCTTATCTTCACTGCCTCCCATGAAAAGGAGGGATAGAAACATTGAATGAGGACAGAGAAATGCCAGGTGGATCTGGAAGAGAGCATTTCTTATGACAACAGACCCTGCTCACTTGGTCTCTGTGTTCCCACCTATAAAACAAGAGTCTGATTGTAAGAGTCCTAGGATGCTACGCATTGTATGAATATGTGCTCATTCACTTCACGGAGATGTACTTTCTGTGAAGTCCTTGGCCCTGGTAGGACTGCAGAGAGGGACAACGTAGTGTGATCTGGGGAAGTAGAATGGGAGAGGCTGTGAGGCAAGTTCTCTCAACTCTCCCCTGGGGAGGGAACGTGTCTGTGTACCTGTGCCCACATACTCTGCGTGTCCTCAGAGTACCTACAATAGTGTCCTGAGCAGTGGCAAAGAACCAATGGGTTTCTTCCTTTTCTAGGCGTCTTCTGTTACCCATGGCTCACTCGCTGGACTCCACCCCATGGGAGCAAATAAAACCTGAGTCCGGAGCCTTGTTGCAGAATGTTCTGGATTCCCAATGTGCTCCTTCTCAAAGACCATGAAATGCTTCCTCCTGACTCTTACGGTATTTTTGGTCTTGTTCCAGATGTTTCCAGGTAAACAGAACCAAAGGAAAGGAAAGAGAACTAGTCTGGAAAACTGCCAGTGGGAGGTTTGCCATCTTGAATAGGGTCTTGGTGGTGGAGGGTGGGGTGCATAATCTGATGGACCTGAACACAATGCTGTTCTCTCAGGGCCTAGGTTGTAATTGATCAGGGTGTCTTCAGAGAAGTCCCTTCATATTCAGCTGTTTCTCTTGGGGTTTTGCCCCAGTCGGCGGTTCCATGACGCAGCTGAGAGGCTGGGTTAGTTACTTCAGCAGTTTCTCCAGTCTTTGCTGATGGTGGGTCCTAAGGCCTCTCCGACAAAGTCCCTGTTCTGAGATGAAAGGAGCCATGCGGAAGAAAGTGCAGACCTTTCAGCTCCTTTTCATCCATGTACGTGGGTGGTCTTGTTAATAATTTACAACATGGCTTCACAAACAGAGCTTCGAAAGGACTATTTATCAGCTCTGGATGGTTTTCAGATAAAGTATCACTCACTCCCCAGATATTTGAAACCCTTGTCTCTATGGATATGTAAATCCATATAAATGTGCTTATATGTACTATTCATTATGTTCAAAAAAATTAGCAATATATGGTAGACATCTACCTTGATGGTTCTAGAAGTTATATGCTATTCCATAGTATAGATGGCTGATAAATTACACAACTTGTCTCTAGGGAGGGTGAAATTAGGTATTTCCAAATCTTTGGGGGTTTTGCCTGTATATGTAATACGTATGTAATGTGGTGTGTGTGTGTACATGTATTGGGTTATCTGCTGGTGAAACACTCATTGAGCTAGGAACATGTTGGCACCTACAATTTCTAAACAACACATGGCACTGCTTCAGAGAATAATTAACAGTAGTATTTAGATATCTTTAATCCCTCCCCAAAGAAATGTTTTTCAATGCTGGGGATCAATCGAATCCAGGGCCTCAGGCATGCTCTTCTACAGAGGTTCACAACCTCTGTATAGTCCACAACCAACGGAGTAAATAGTCTCTTTAGCACAAAATAGTTCCCATTTTGACCACATAGAAAGCTTTATGAAATAATGTGCAAACTGTATTCCTCATGATAATAAATGAAGTGAGAAATTAGAATATCAAAAACATATATTTAGAAATGAGATAACATGTTACTAAATAACCCTGGAGTTAAAAATAAGGAATCACAATTCCTAACAAGAAAGTTACATGGATGACTCAGATGGTAAGAGGACCCCCTGATCATAAAACAAGATGCCATAAAGTTATCCAGGAGTGGGCATGGACAGGGGAGAAAAAGTTGGGTTCTGTTTTGAAGTCAGTCTAGCACATGGTGTTAGAGTGAGGGCGGGAATGGCTTGGCGGGGAGTGGGGAACAGTTATAGCAGGGAGAGGACCTCTGATGCTAATTACATGTGAGCTTTTCTCCATCCCATACCTAGCATACATTTCCGAATGTATGTCATGCCTCAATTAAAAGTGAACTTCCAAAACTCAAATATAAGTTTATTTCTCAGAGCTTCTAGATTTGTGCTTTATATAACTGTATAGGTTCCCTTTAGCTGTCCCCTCCTTGCCTTCATCCTGGTACTTAAATGTCCTTTTTATTAATTAAAAATGACATGTGACACCACTGAGTTATATAAGGCAGTAATTTTGGAGGGGGAGTGTTTTGATTTTTTTTTTAAAGACAGGGTCTTGCTATGTAGCCCAGACTGGTCTCCAACTCTCAGTCCCTCTCCTCAGCCTCCTAAGTGCTAGTGTTGCGGGGATACACCACCATGCTCAGCTTAAGTAGCAAATGTAAGCCATGGTCAGTCAAGCCCTTGAGTGAGCTCCCAAAGACATTGCTTGAAATTCTAATTATATCCTTAGCTATGAGAGAAATGCACATTAAAACCGCCTTGAGAGTCTATCTTACTCCAGCAGAGTGTTCTCATCAAGAAAACAACCAGACAGAAAATGCTGGTGGGGAAAGTGGAGCGGCTTTCACTGCTGGTGGGAATATCAATTTGTCCAGTCACTACAGAAATCAGTATGGAGGTTCCTCATCAAACTAAAAATACAACTACCATATAACCTAGCTCTCTATATACCACTTCTGGTATAAAGCCAAAAGACTCTTAAGGCAACATACCAGAGTTATGTACACATCCATGTTTATTACAGCCCTATTTACAATAGCCGAGATGTAGAATCAGCCTCTGTTGGCACACGAATGGGTATGTATGCACATGGGGTTTTATTCAGTCATAAGGAAGAATGGCTGAATGTTATTTGTGGGGAAATGGCTGCAACTGGAGTTCATCATATTAAATGACGTGAGCCAGATGCAAAAGAAATATCATGTCTCTTTCATCGGTGGGTCTTGGAATTTTGATAGATCTACCAAGCATACAGATATACACATACATATGATATGTAACACACACATATATATATGTATATATATGACATGAAAGGATATGGGAAGGGGGAACTACCAGAAGATGGAGAGGAGGAAGAAGAATAAAAGAAGAGAATGGGGGAGGAGAAATGTGATTACAGTACGTGATATATATGAAAGAAATTATCTAAACAATACTCAGCACTACATATAATAAATAGACATCCATTTTTAAAAGCTTTCTTAATAACTCTCGAAACCTTTATGGTTAACTATTCATTAAGGCATGATGAACGGACAGTGATATCAGATGTGTTTCCTAACTTATTTCATTATTCTTCAAACACTTCATTATAAAACCTATTTAGAGTCACTTAACAATCAGCAGGTGGATTTCGACAGATGGTTGATGGGTACCTAAGTGACTCTAAAGGTAAAAGCTGTCAGTCTTCTCTGCCTACCCCATGAGACTTGATCAATTTGAGAATTTGCCCATGCTTTCTGTAAAGTTAACCACAAGCTCATAAATGTTTCTTAAAAATAAAATGAAACATATTTTCTGCATGGGGATAGTTCAGCCTTGGGCTCTGTAGGGTGGCTGTTGCCTCTTGAGAACTTCCCAGGATGTAGACACACTTGTAAAGATGTGGTTGACTTTGTCTATGGGGCAATGGTTCTCAGTGTGCCTCACCCATCAGCACATCCGGGAAAGTACTAGAAGTCTCATTTTCATGTCTGTTCCAGGTCGACCAAATCAGAAGTTCCCAGGGGTGGGTCCTGGTGAACCCTGTTTTCACAAACCCACAGGGGAAAGAGTGATTTGTACTGATGTGTGAGAATCGGGAACTGATCTTCCACAGCTGTTTCTGAGGTTTTCAGCTAAAACACTGATTTTGTTTCATTGTTACCTCATGGAATGATCGTTTCTGAAACCACTTTATTGAGGTACAATTGACATATGGAAACTTGTATAAGCTTAATATATACTCCATAAGACCATCACTACAATGTATGCTATAAACCTACCCATCACCTCCAAAAGTTCCCTCCTCCCTAAAACAATCATGTTAATACATTTTGGATGACAATTATAGAGTCATTTTAAGTTGAAACTTCTATATCTGTGATAGGAGAAAAAAACAACTCAGCTCTGAGGAATTAAATAAGCTCATTGTATACAGCTAATTTTATATGATCACACAACTTCTTACCAAACAATCCCAGATCCTGCTCCTGGAAAGTTTTTTGGACATTGGTGGCAACATCGCTGGACCTAGGACATACTTCTAGCCATTCTTACATAAGCTCCCTTAATGAGTTCAAGTCTGGTATGGTGATTACAGATATTGCAACCCAGTTGTTACTACAGATGAGCATCTTGGATTAATTTCCTTCCTTTATTCTTATCAGTCTGCAGGGGTCGCAAAGCTTGCTGGGTCATAAGAGGACATTGCAGGGAAAACTGCAAATCTGATGAAGAGGTGAAGAAGCCATGCAGCAGTGGTAATTACTGCTGCATCCCAAGCAAGACGGACTCTCAGCGACACAAACCTCCCACCAAGAAAACCTAAGCTTTTCAGGAAAACACAAACTTAATAATGATTTGAGAAAGTATTCCAAATGTATCACTAACTATCATTATAGACAACAATCATTTCAAGCTGAAAAACAAATTAGGTACTTCTCAGACCAGTGACCAGTCCCTCCCCATGCATCGAATAAAACACATGGCCTCCTCTCTGCCCGCCTCTCAGCTCTGCCCTCACAGGGCTAGATTAAGACCTTGAGGTGCCCAAAGCACAAAGATACTATGGTGTAGGGCTGGAGAGATGGCGCAGCGGTTAAAGGTGCTTTCTTGCAAAGCCCGAATGACTGGGTTTGATCCCCCAAAATCCACATAAAGCCAGATGCACTAAGTGGTGCCTGTGTCTGGAATTTGTTTGCAGTGGCTAGAGGCCCTGGTGCACCCCTTCTCATTCATTCTCTCTCTCTCTCTCTCTCTCTCTCTCTCTCTCTCCTTGCAAATGAATAAATAAAAACATTTTTAAAATACTATGGTGTCCACCCCCAACAATATATAGTACTAAAACAGAAACAACAACAAATAGTTGAGAAAACTTCCAATACTTTGTGAAAGCTCCTCAAAATATTCTGATGAACATCAAATATCAAAACATTTCACTACTCTGGTTTCTCTTCAGACCGTGTAAATCTTTTGCCTTTTACTAAATCACTTCCCTAAAGTAAAGCACCTCCATTTCCTTGGGCCTCTTCTGCTATGTTCTCCAGCTGGGCCTCTGCTTCCAGGAATCTGGGAAGAGAGAAGGACATCTCTTGTGTGATATTTGTCTCCAGGTTCAACATAAGAGACTCTTTGATGCTTTGGTTGTAGGGTTGGTTGGTGTGTTGGTTTGTTGTGTGTATTATGCAGAATTGCCAGAACACTAAGAGTTCCCCTTACAACATAGAAAACACTTCTGAGAGCATCCTGTGTATTATTAGCTCAGCACTCATCCTAAACTTCTTTCTGATGTCCTTCTGCAGAGTGAGGCTGAGCCAGAGGTGGGCCCTGAGGAACCCTTTCTCACTCATTTGCTTAAGAAACAAGTAATGGGGGCTGGGAGATGGCTTGGCAGTTCAAGCGCTTGCTTCCAAAGCACGCTGGCTCAGGGTTCAGTTCCCCAGCACCCACATAAAACTGGATGTGTCTATGGTCTGGGTTTGGGAAGCCAGGAGAGTCCCAAGCTCATGGCCAGCTAGTGTGATATTCATTTGCAGTCTGGAAATTTGCAGCAGTTTACTGTCTCAAAGGGTCTTTATTCTCTCAAAGTATAAAGTGTGGATACCTCCAATGTGTCCTCTGATCCACACACACACACACACACACACACACACACACACACATAAATAAATAGGAATAGGAAGGAAGGGAGGAAGGAAGGAAAGAAGGAAGGAAGGAAGGAGGGAGAAAAAGATGGGGTTAGAGAATAATTCAGTGGGTCTGATGAGCGCTTGATCTCCCTCTCTCTCTCTCCCTCCCTCTCTTCTCTCTCCCCCTCTCTCTACCTTTCTCTCTCTTCCTCACTCCTTCCCTCTCTCCCTCACTCACTCCCTCTCTTCTCTCCCTCCTCTCTCTCCCTCTCTCTCCCTCCTCTTTGCTCTAATACAATTTTAAAATATATTAAAAAAGAAAAGAATTCAGTGGTAGAGCTCTTGCCTAGTATGTGTGAGGTTGTGTGGTGTCAGTCCTGAGAGAGAGACATGCAGACAGAGAGAGAGAAAGAGAGAGAGGCTGGAAGATCAAATAAAAATGTCCTTCACTCTCTTTAATAAATGTACAGGAAGTGAGGTGCGTGCGTGCGTGTGTGTGTGTGTGTGTGTGTGTGTAAGTGTATGCTGGCTGGCAAATGAAATCAGGCCCTTACTTCACATCATTTCCAAATATCAACCCAAAAGAGATTAAAGACTTAACCAGACGCCCAGAAATTACAAAAAGACTAGAAAAAAAAAAAACATAAGACATTGGTCTAGACAGTCATTATTTTTAGACTTTTGCCCAAAACAGCAGAAAACGAAAGCAAAAACAAATGGTATGACATCAAACTAAAAATGCTTCAGCACAGGGCTGAAGAGATGGCTTAGTAGTTAAGGCATCTGCCTGCAACGCAGAAGGACCTGAGTTCGATTCCCCAGTGCCCATATAAAGCCAGATGCGCAAGAGGGTGCATGTGTCTGGAGTTCATTTGCAGAGGCTGGAGGCCCTGATGTGCTCATTCTCTCTCTCTCTCTCTCTCTCTCTCTCTCTCTCTCTCTCTCTCTCTCTCTCTCTCTCTGCCTCTCTCAAATAAATAAATAAAATATTTTTAAAAAATGCTTCAGCACAGCGAAGGAAAGGGTCAACAGGGTGAAGACAGCCCACAGAGTGAGTGGGAGAACGAATTTACAATCCACACATCCAATGAGTTTGATACTTAAAATACACAGGAACAGAAAACTCCACAGGAAGCAAACAGTGGGTCTGACTTCTCAATGAACAGAGGATCTGAACAGACATCCCTCAAGAAGACCTGCAAGTGACCAACAGGTCCAAATAAATAGCATTGGTAAGTGTGGGAGTTAACCTTAATTGCACAATTAAGGTCTCTATGCCTCGGTTAAGCATCTAGACACCCCAAAAGCTCAATTTAAACTTAAACACTAAAGTACTCAATTGTACAAAGTGGAAATTTTTTCAAAAATTATAGGTAATCCACAGACATAATCATTGTATTTCAGTTCATCAGAGACATGGATCCTGTGAAAATTCCTCAAAATAAAGCTGGACATTGAGGCTCACACCTTTAATCCCAGAATTTGCGAGGCTGAAGTAAAAGGATCATTGTGAGTTTGAGGCCAGGCTGGACTTCATAGTGTGTTCCAGGTCAGCCTGGGCTAGAATAACACCTTGCCTCAGAAAATTCCTCTGCCAGATGTGGTGGTGCACACTTTTAATCCCAGCACTCTGGAGGCAGAGGTAGGAGGATTGCCATGAGATCAAGGCCACCCTGAGACTACATAGTGAATTCCAGGTCAGCCTGGGCTACAGCGAGACCCTACCTCGAAAAACCAAATATATATCCTCAAAATACTAAGAGTTTTATTGAAAAGACGAAAGAATTTCAATTATTTATGAGAACACAAAAAGCAATATACACTAAGCAAATATCACCAAAATAATCAAAGAGCTGTATTTAATTTGTATGTATTGAGTCTTTGTGTCCTATAACAAAATTTACCCTCTTTTATGAACAGAACATGCCCAAGTCCCTATCTGGTGCTGGGCATCAGGAAAAACAGTTAAATATCCAAGGCAGAGAGATCTTAAAGACTCGTTTTCTGATCATAGTTCAGTGAACTAAGAAACCTTCAACCTAAGACAATCAAAACAAGCTACATAGAAGTGAAGAAAACTTTTCTCTAAACATTTCAGAGCAAAAAAGAAACAAGAGGACTGGAGAGATGGCTCATAGGTTAAGGCGCTTGCCTGCCAAGTCTGAACACCTGGATTTGATTCCCCAGTGCCCATGTGAAGCCTTATGCTCAAAGTGGCGCATGCATCTGGAGTTCCTTGGCAGTGGCTGGAGGCCCTGGCATGCCCATTCTCTCTATATCTGCCTCTCTCTCTCATATTAAAATATTTTTTTAATTTTAAAAAGAAACAAGAATGTAAGCACAGGCAGTAGTCTTCACCAAAACCCTCAAAGGTTACTTCATGAGTAAGGTACACATTACCAATATTTTTTTTTAAAAAGCCAGGTATAGTGATGCACGCCTTTGATCCCAGCACTCAGGAGGCAGAGGTAGGAGGACTGCTGTGAGTTCAAGGAATGCCTGAAACTATAGAGTGAGTTCCAGGTCAGCCTGGGCTAGAGTGAGACCCTACATCAAAAAAAAGTCAGGCTGGAGAGATGGATGAGTGGTTAAAATGCTTGCTTGTAAAGCCTGACGACCTGGGTTTGATTCCCTAGTACCCACATAAAGCCAGACGCACAAAGTGGCACATGTGTCTGGAGTTCATTTGCAGTGGAAAGTGGCCCTGGTGTGCCCATCCTATTTCTCTGTGTCTCTCTTTCCCTCTTTCTCTGCTCTCAAATTAATAAAAATATCTGTAAAAGAATTTTAAAAGTTTTCCCCTCATGTGAGCTTCTTTCTAGCTCCCTAGCATACATACACACTCCTCCAGTAATACACATATATAAAGGTTCTAAGCTAGAGTCCA
>PVHP010046498.1:0-13265 GCA_004024765.1 Zapus hudsonius | reverse complement strand
GGGCCAGGAAGACCGGGATGAGTACTAAGATATACAGGATCCCTTGCCACAAGGACTAATACAGACAGCCCACGGAGGAGGATATACAACTGATCAGGGATGGGGAGGGGGGGAATTGGGGAAGTTGGGATAACAACGCATGGTTTGCCCACTAAATAATGTAACTCATTATGGACAATAAATATATATTAAAAAAAAATATTAACCAAACTAACTAAAGAAAAGTGAAAGAAGCCACTAATTATCAAGATTAGAGATTAAAAAGTAAACATTACAGTCTATACCAACGAAATTCAGAGAATCATAAGTACATTCTTCAAAAGCTTAGTTTTGACAAATTGTAAAATCTAAAAGGAATGAAAGTTTTTCCTTGCATATGACCTACCAAAGTTAATCCCAGATGAGATAAATAATTTAAACAGCTCTATAATAAGCAACAAGATTAACATTGTAATTAAAAAAAAAACAGCCAAAGGGGAAAAAATCTAGGTCCAAGCATGACCACTGCAGAATTTTATCAGGATTTTAAAGAAGAACTGAAACCACTACGTCTCAAAATCTTCCATAAAACAAAACAGGAGGAAATGCTTCCTAACTCCTTCTAGGAAGCCAAAATCACATTCATAGCAAAACCAGATAAATGTCACAACAAAAAAGAACTATGGATCTATAGCCCTGATAAATATAGATGAAAAAATTCTCCCTTAAATTTTTACATACTGAATTCCAGAACATATCAAAAGGATCCTCCTCTTCAATCAAGCAGGCTTTCTTCCTTAGATGCAGGAAAGTGCAACATGTGTAAGTCAGTAAACATAATAAATCACATACATAGACTAAAGGGCAGAAAACAGATGATTATCTCAATAGATTCAGAAAGGGAGTTAATCCAGTATTCCATTCTGATAAAAACTCTGGAGACACTAGAGATAGAAGAAATATATCTCAGCATAATAAAGGCTATATATAACAAACCTGTAGCCACCTTCATACTAAATGGAGATAAACTTGAAAGTATTCCCCCAACATGAAAAGAGCATCCACTCTCTCCACTGTTATTTAATATAGTGCTTAATGTATTAACTAGAGAAATATGCTGAGAAAAAGGAAGAAGTCAAACTATTTGTATTTACAGATGGCATGATTCCACATTTAATGTACCATAAAGATTACTCCAGAAAACTGCTAGAGCTGATAAATATTTTCAGCAAAGTAGGATACAAAATTAACACACAATAATCAGCAACATTTTATATACCAATTATAAACACACTGAGAAAGAATTCAGGGAAGCAGTCCCATTCACAATAACCACAAAAAATTAAATGCCCTGGAAAATCCCTAACCAAGTAATTGAAAGTTCTCTACACCAAAAACTTCAAATACTGAAGACTGAATTGAGAAATACAGCAGCAGGTGAGAAGATCTCTCATGCTATGGATTAGAAAAATTAACATCATGAAAAAGGCCATTTGATCAAAGCAATATACATATTTAAGGCAATTTCAATCAAAATTCTAATACTATTCTTCAAAGAAATATAAAAAATAATCATAAAATTCATATGAATGCACAAAGACCCTAGATAGTCAAAACTATCCTCAGCAAAAAGGAATACTACTAGAGGTACTGTTAAATATAACATTTCAAGTTATGATACAAAGCATAGTAATAAAAACAGCAAGGTACTGGTGCAAAAACAGACACATAGATAACTGTAGTTCATAGATCCAGGTATAAGTTCATATAACTAAACATACCAGACAGAAAGAACAAAAACACACACTGGAGAAACAACTTCATTTTCAATAAATGGTGCTGGGAAAAGTAGATATTTACATGTAGAGAAACGAATCTAGAATCTTACCTCTCACCATGAAAAAAAAAAAAAAAACACCAAATGGATCAAGGACCTTAATATACCTGAAATCTTGAAACAACTAGAGAAAAAGGTTGAGAGAACATTTCAAAATATAGGGATAGGGAAAGACTTTCTGAATAAGACCTTGGAAACCCAGGAAATAAGGAAATCAATCCTTATATGGGATCTTGGGGAGGGGAGAAGCCTACTGGGCAGCAAAGAAAACCTGAGTTATGACACAACCATCAAAATGAGAAAAATCTCCATTAGCTATATATCTGACAGAAGACTACAATCTATAATATTAGAAGATATACAGAACTCAAAAACTAAGAAAAAAAATCCAAACACCCCAATCAAAAAAAAAAAAAAGGGCACTGGAACTAAACAGAGTTCTTAAAAGACAAAACACATATGTCCAATAAACAAATTTTTAATATTAATTATTTGCATGGATGGAGAGAGAGAGAGAATAGGTGTTCCAAGACCTCCTGCCACTGCAAATAGACTACACTTACGTGGGTACTGGCTGGGGAATTGAACCTAGGCCATCAGACTTTGTAAGCAAGCACATTTAACCATGGATACATCTGTCAAGCCCTAACAAATACTTTTTTTTTTGAGGTAGGGTCTCACTCTAGCCCAGGCTGACCTGGAACTCACTATGTAATCTCAGGGTGGCCTTGAACTCATGGCGATCCTCCTACCTCTGCCTCCCAAGTGCTGGGATTAAAGGCATGCGCCACCACGCCTGGCTAACAAATACTTTTTAATGTTTAATATTTTTAGCTATTAGGGAAATGAAAATTAAATCTACTTTGAAATATCTCACTCAGGTCAGAATCAAAATAATCAAATGACAGCAAATACTGGCGAAAGTGTGGAACCATTCCTTATTTATGATTGATAATGAAAACTGGTGCAATCACTTATAAATCAGTGTGAAGATTTCTCAAAAGCTAAAAATAGAACAAGTTATATCACTTCTTAGCATATGCCCTAAAGACCACACACTACTATAGAAACACTTGCTCATCCCTTTTGATTGCTGCCTTGTTCCCAAAAACTAGGAAATCTTATCTAAGAATTAGCCTAGATGCCCATCAATTGATTAATGCATAAATAAGATGCGATACATATACACAATGGAGTTTAATTTAGCTGTAAACCAAAAAAAAAAATTGTGAAATTTGCAAGAAAATGTTTGGTTCTAGAAAATATACTAATGGAGGTATCTCAGGCCCAGAAAGACTTGGGGAGATATAACTCTGAATTTTGGGTTTGTAAACAAGTCTAAGTAACAGCCAATAGAGGCAAGGGATTTGGAAAGAAGCTATGGGAGGGTGTCAGTGAGGGGGACTAGTAGACATTTAAGTGGAGTGGTGGAATACTGGGCATGAAAAGCCTAACACGGGGCCAGGAGAAAGGAATGGAGGAGAGGACTGAGAGTGAGTTTACCAGAAATAAAGCTTTTATGGAAAAAGCCATAGACTAACCCACCTCTGGCAGCTGAATAACTAGGCAAGATGTGATGAAGCCAGAACTCCTTCCTCTCCCACCAGATCACTGGGCAATCCTCTCAAGGGCTTCTCTCCCTGGCATGAAGTATGCCATGAAACTAATAAACAGCATCAGATGGGTGACTAATAATCTCCCTAGCATCAGCTCTCATTTTTCACAGCCAGATAATTTGAATCTCAATTTGAATCTCAAATTATCTCCACAAAGCTTCCCTTTTGAATATTTATTGACATTTCAACAACTCTTCTTAATTAAGTAGTTTATTAGAATGAACAAGATTTTGTTTACTGTAGTCCAGAGACGCATGAAGAGTCAGGGTAACTCCATTCCTGCTCAAGAGACGCCCAGGAGGACTTGGCCAAGAAATCTCTGTTTTCAATGAATTATTTATTCCTCCTATGGAAAGTGAGTGTTCCCATGCAGACATGGTGCTGGGGACAGATAAGTGAAAACCTATGCTGATCTGACTTTAGGAACTAAAGCATCTCGTAGGGAAGAGTCATAAAACTCTGATTTTGTGGAAAGACGTCTCATGAAGGGGCTGTGAGAAATAGGAGCAAACATCTTTCCCAAACTCATGGTGCCAAAGGCAGAACAGAAGATGGTCCACTCTGAAAAACCAGAGAGATCACAGCAAGTTGGCCCAGAGCAAAGACAAGCTTTATCTTGCTGTGAGCTTCCCATCTGCAGCTTTCTTTTCCCAGACCAGGTTGGGAAGCAGAAGCTGACCCACGGTAGCTTCACTGGATAAACGGATATGTTCTTAATCCTCAGAATATCAAGTTCCTGCTTTCTTACTTCCATGATGTCAAATAAAGAAAAGTAATATATGTGTGTGGTTTCTTACTTTTGGTGTTTCCTGCTGTAGACTGATGATTGTGGCATCAGTGGCCCCATTGAAGTCTTTGAACTTGTTCTGCACAGTTGTTATGTAGAGTAGACCACACTTCTTGTTACTACAGCTGACATCTAAAAAACTACTAAAGGACATCCTCACAGCCATGTCCTCGCCCAGTGAATCACTCACTGAGGCAGGTCTCGGGATCTCTTTTATAAAGCTATTAATCCCACATAATGGTTCTTGTCATTGCCTAATCATTCATCAAAGGCCATACATCCTAACACCACAATCTCAGAGGGTTCCAGACTTCAATATGAGTTTTAGGAAGATAGAAACGTCAGGAAAAAATAGCAACATCCTTGTGGCAGCTCTGCCTGCAAAGCTGCAGTAGGTGGGAACCCTGCAGGGTCAGAAGTTCCCAAAACAGAGCCACAGAAGAAATTGAAACCTTCCAGCTTCTGCTATGACACTCATGAAAAAAGCAATGTGATGACAAGAGAATGGCTATGAAAGTAAAATGACTTAACCAAAAGAAAAGTGACTCCTGTGTCCCCTGGGTCACAGAGAACTTCATTTATAGGCTGAATTAAAGTCTCTTGGCCACACTGTTGCTCCTGATGCATGATTGTCTGCAGTGAGGAGGTCCCCCAGTGTTGGTCTGGATGGCTCAGGAGGGTCTCCTGGGCCTAGACATCTGGTAGGTAGAGCTCCAACTGCACCAATATTACAGAAAGGCAGAGGGAATAGGTCCTCTCTGATTCACTCTTATTGCTCACATTTTCAAGATAGAAATAATTCCATAAGATATCTCCCAAAGAATGATTCAAAAAGTAAGAAATTTTCATCTGACTAACTCACATGTGCATCTCTGCTCTTGGAAGTGCTCAAGTAGTCATATAGTGGTTTCCACTCATTCTTTATGGTCATTCGCTTGGCCCAGCACTCTGCTGGTCTGGCAGTTTCATGTAGCACAAATAGAAGATGGAAATTTGACTTGTGGGGCCCTCCTGGGAACAGCAAATGAATTTACCAAGAAATGGTAGGTGACTGAAAGGCCACTTCTGCAAGTTCCTCTGTGCACAAGGATGATTGGAGCTTTGAGGACATACCACAGGAAGGGCAGAAGCAGCTAGAGAGTGGCTCCTCATGGATGGTAGCCTCCTTCACTGTGGGCTTCCATGTGTTCCTCTTTGTAGCAGGTGAGAAGAGCCAGCAGGATGCCGTCTCAGAGTTCTAGTGACTGCCAATGCTCTGCGGGAGAGCTGGGACAAATGCCCCATCATTTGCAGAACTATGTGTAATAAAAGAAGTTCACACAGGGCCCAAATGAAACCTAAGAGAAAGTGACAAGACAAACAGGAGACCAATCACCACAGCAAGTCAGATAACCCATAAAAGATCAGTGGAGACAGACACCAATGATACCCATCACAACCCAGGGCAAAGATCCAGAGATACTTAAGATCTCAACCACAAAGCAGACTCAAAACTCACCCACTATGACTCAGGAAACTGAGTAGAAGAGGGGTCAGAAAGATTATAAGAGTTATGTTGGGGGAGCATATCCAGAGACATTACCCCTTCAGCAACAACACACAAAGGGGGAAGGAAAAAAAAAAAAAAGAAAGGAAAACTGGCTACCTCTGGTGCAGTTCATAACCTCCTATCCTATGGACAGATCCAGTATGCACAGGAGGAAATATCCGAGAGGGTAGGGGACAGAGAGGAGGGGAACAAGGACACATTCACTAGATTTGCTCATACAATGTATATACTTATTCATAACAATGAAATTTAAAAAAGAAGTCTGATGTTCTAGGTGATGCAGCTTTTCTGGTCTCCATGGGGGAGAGCAACTCAAAGAGAAGCAGAAGTGAGTACTTGCTCTGCATCCCACCTTCAGAAAGGAAAAGTGTGTCTTCACTAATGGCGTGAACCATTAGTTCTGAACCAGAGTCCCCTTCCTCCACGGTCACCACCACCAGTGAGTAAAGTGGAAAAGACCTGCTATGCTGAGAGGTTTCTTGGCTGCCCTCTGTTTTGCTGTTGCTTTGCAAGGCATAGATCAGATGCTGGAGCAGAGGTGGAGTGTCTGCTGTAGTGATACCTGCTCCATTTCACCTCCCAATGCAGTAAATACCACTCCTCAGACTCAGGAACAGTTCACAGTCAGTTGAAAATAATCATTTGAGATTCTTCTTATGCTGGGTACCATTTTGGGTGCTTCATGTGCATATTTATTTGTTTTCTAAAATCTTTAGAGAAATTATAGGGGAGAAGTATTATTAGCTCCACCTGACAAATAAGAAACCTTTGGCCACCATGCCAAAGTTACAGAGTAAGTGGGAGAGCTTAGAAAAGGGGGTTGAAATTAGTAAAAGGTGACTGATGCCCTAATCACTTGCTTGAACCTGCATACTTACAAAGATAGAGATTATGGGAGTGCAGATAAAGGTGTTCTAAGGCAGTCTACAAATCTGCAAGGAAAACTTCCTGCTGTGTATTCCCTTTTGCATTTCCAAGATGATATGGAATAATTCTGTAATTTCATGTTTAATATCAAAATGGATCCTTATAAAAATTCATTTGTCTTTATAATTAAAGGGCGCTATTATGTGTATGCTCAAGACATGATTCACAGCTGAAAATGTATTCACCAAGTAGCAATGATTGAAAAGAAAACAATCGATATTTAAGGGTATGTGTGCAAAATCCCTCTTGTCCTTCTGTTTCAGGGGTGACTCAAGGAAGTCCACATGCTGCTTCACACACAGTGGCTCAGGTCACAGCTAAGAAAACCTGAGCTTTTAATACACATCCTAGAAGAGGACTCCAAGGATACTTACCCCATCTTTATTATTACTACATATTCTGTAGTGCTAGGGCTCAAACTCAGAGCTCTCTACATGGGAGACAAATGTTTTTCACCTTTACTTTCCTGGCTAGGAAACAAATATACCCTCTGTTACAGACAGTGGAGCTATGTCTATCTTATAAGTCTTTTTGATATATCTATATATATATGTATATATATATATATATATATATATATCCATGAAAAAATGTATATTTGTATGTATATATACATGAAAATAGTGCCAAGGAGGAAGGACATCTGCCCAAGGACACATGGGAACACTCAGGAAAGTTGTTTCTACAAGCATGACTTGGGTCCTGCTAATGCAAACTCTAAGGCCCTGCCTGGACCTACAGAATAGATCTTCCTAAGAAAAAGCTCATTCTGGTCATTCTTTGAGAAGTTCTGACTCTACCCTAGCACTAATCATACCTGAGTGGATAACCAGGACTTTCAATTCAATAGTCTGGATCCTCTACATGAGCCTTTGAGACACTAGGATTCTTACACTCAGCCTGGATTGCAAGATTTCTTCTTTCCACATTGCACAGACCTTGAGATCATCTCATATCAATGATCTTACAGATATGCAATATCTTCCTTCTAATCCAATGCAATGCTCACATTGAAAATGCAGATGACAGTTTTGACATTCACCAAAATTATGTAGTTTTAATTAGCACATTGATTACTTGATCTAAAAGCCAGATGTCCAAATATCATGAAAGGTCACAAGAAAAAATCTTCAGTTTTCATCTTTGAATATTCTAATTTTATTGACTTAGAAGTGAGTTAACTGAATAACATTAGAAGAAGGTTTTATTTAGCTCCTCATTCATTTTTTAAAGTTCTTTAGGATAACTTTGGAATTCAAATCTAATGAAAGGATCAAAATGAGATTATCCAAATTCTATCTATATCAGTTTTCTGATAAAATGAACATTTATAATAAATCTCAGTGACTTCCCTTTCTAAGTAGAAAGTTTATAATGCATCACATTTTGGGGCAAGGAATGTAGCTCAGGGATAGGCATTTCCCTAGCATGTAGCTCAATACATAGGACTGCAAATAGAAACACACACACACACACACACACACACACACACACACACACACACACACACACAAAAGACCAAAAGGAAGAAGTCTTTTGATTGAGGTAAATCCTTAAGAAGCAAACTTGAATGAAGCTTCTTTTAGAAAATGGTTCAACAAAATTCTTCATCATTCTCAACATTTCATAGTTCTAGGTTTCATTTTCATTTCCAACTCAGGAAAAACACCAAGTCTAGGGAAATAAACTTTCCACACTCTAGCTGACAGATAAAATATTATCAACACTACCTGAAAATCAAACTAAGTAGTTTTCCAGGGTAGTAAGACAAACATATCTAACAACAACAACAAAATGTGTGCATAGCCACATTGAAGTCCTTAGACACTGAAATCCACCCAGGGGAATCATGACCACTCAGCCACCTATGGTTAGTGGAGGAAAATCAAGAGCAGTATGCCATACTGAGAAGTAGTAAACTCCTCCAGGAGGGCTGAACCCCATCTGCAAGTCTGGCCAGAAATTGAGGAAGTACATTGCTTGATCTCAGTGAGACAATTTGGTCTGTTTTAATCTGGAGGGTTAGACATCCTCTCTTCACTTGTGTTTGCTGCTTAAGCAAAGTTGGAGAAATCCAACATTCATCCAAGCAACAACTAAATATTGGCTGACACTGTAATATATATATTTATATATAAAACTTTACATTATGTCATTATGGTTTTTATTTTTTTAAAATCTTCACTTGTTCATAAATATTTTTCATTTGTCTTGTTTCCCCTTTTATATTGTGTGACTAGGTTTTATTGCTTCTATACCTAACCTAGGATGTTTTTCTACCATTCCCCATATATAAAAACATAAATTTTCTTCTTATAATCTTATTTATTCTCTATCTTATCCACCATCACCTCTTTTTACTTCTTAACTAACAATCTTTAAACTCCATTTGCCTGATAATATCCGAATGCCCTTCTATTTAAATTTCGTTCTCTAGTTTTTGTCTGTTGCTGTAATAACAATCCATGGTCTTACGTGGCTTGTTTTTCTTATATTCTTTCACATAGTAATTAGTATATTAGGACCCACCACACTTGCTCTTGAAGAGATGACTGTTTTTCCTTAACAATTATTATATTTGTATATCTTATTCAGTTGTCATTATTTCAGTAGCTAATGTTCCACTTGCTGTCAAAATGAATGGTCGTGGTGTTTGTGCACAGTACACTGAGAAAATGTGCTGAGGGTTGAGATACCAGGCTGTATTCCCAGTCACATGGGGAAAAATTACACATATATTGTTCTACAACCAGTCCAACTTGATCCTCACAAATAGAAACACATTCATGAAATTGTAGACAAAAAATTCAGAGCAAACATATAGCCATAGATGCATAAGCCAAACATAGAAACAAAAAAAAAAGAAAATCAAGAGAGCATGACTCCAAAAATTATCAATCCCAATTGTGGACCCCAATGAGAATGAACAGATGAGATGTCATGCAAAAAATTCAGAAGAGCAATTACATGACTGGTTATCAAAGTCAAAGACAACACAAACTCTTGAATGAACTAAAAAAGAATACACATAAATAGCTGAATGAAATAAGAACATTAATAGAGATACTCAAAAAGACAATATAAATGCTGAAAAAATCACACTAAAATTTTCAAAATGAAAAGCTCAGCAAGACAAATAAAAAAAAACCTAACAGAATGTCTTACTAGTTAAAAGGGATCATGTGGAAGACAGAATATTAGGTCTTGAAGATAAAGTAGATGACTTACAACATTCAGACAACAACAAACAGAGCATATGAAATCTATGGGCTAGAATTAAAGGCCTAATCTATGAATCATGGGAATAGAAACTCAAACTAAATGCATATAAAATATATTTAACAAAATCATAGAAAGAAATTACACAAAGCTGGGAAAGGTATATATCTCCAGATACAAGAGGTATTCACAATAAAATAAAAAATACCCAGAGAAGACTGGTAAAAACAAATAATCCCCACTGTAACATTTTAGTAAAAAGGTTTAGAATACAAAGCAAAACAAGATTCAAAACTTCACAAGAACCAATGTAAGCCCATCAGAACAATATTGAATTGCTCAACAAAAATTCTAAACACAACTGATCAGGGATGGGGAGGGGGGAATTTGGGAATTCGGGATAACAATGCATGGTTTACCCACAAAATAATGTAACTCATTATGGACAATAAATATATATTTTAAAAAATTCTAAACACACAAAAATCAGTAGCTTTTCTGTATGCAGAAGACAAGCAGACAGAAAAAGACATCAGAGAGACTGTCCCATTTTTTATAGCCTCAAAGAAAATCAAATACCTTGGAATATCACTAATCAAGGTTGTAAAGGACTTATATAAGGAAAATATTGAAACACTCAAGAAGGAAATAGAGGAGGATGTGAGAATATGGAAATATATTACATGCTCATGTTTAGGGAGAACAATATAGTAAAAATGGCAATCCTGCCAAAAGTGATTTACAGATTCAATGCCATGCTGATAAAAATCCCAATCTCTTTCTTCACAGACATAGAAAAAATAATCTCTAAGTTTATTTGGAAGGGCAAAAGACCTCGGATAGCCAAAACTATTCTAAAGTAAAAATGCCTACTCAGGAGGTATCACCATGCCTGACTTCAAAACATACTACAAAGCCGTAGTAACTAAAACAACATGGTACTGGCATAAAAACAGACAGACAGATCAATGGAACAGAATTGAAAACCCGGCTTTAAATGGATGTATCTTCAGTTATTTGGTCTTTGAGAAGGGGGGCAACAATGTACGCTGGGCCAAAGATAATATCTTCAACAAATGGTGCTGGACATATTGGATAAACACGTATAAAAAAATGAAAATAGACCCATTCCTTTCACCATGCACAGAAATCAACTCCAAATGGATCAGAGACCTCAATTTAAATCCTGTAACCCTGAACACCCTGGAAGAAAAAATAGGAGGAACTCTACATGAAATAGGAATAGGGAAAAATTTCCTGAACAAATCTCCAGCAGCCCAGGAAATGTAACAATCACTTAACCAATGGGACCTGATCAGGCTCAAAGCTTCTGTGCAGACAAACAAACCATACTCAGAGCCAATAGACCCCCATCAAACTGGGAGACGATCTTTACCAGCTATAACTCAGACACAGGCCTAATCTCCAGATCTTACAGAGAACTAAAAAAAATACATAATAAAATCTCAAACAGCCCCCTCACAAAATGGGGCACTGATCTCAACAGAGAATTCACAGAGGAGGAAACATAAATGGCCTTGTCCCATCTAAGAAAATGCTCAGCATCCTTAAGCATCAAGGAAATGCAAATCAAAACCACAATGAGATACCATCTTACCCCTGTCAGAATGGCAATCATAAAAAAAACCAACAACAATCGTTGCTGGAGAGGATGAAGGGAAAAAGGAACCCTCATTCACTGCTGGTGGGACTGTAAACGCGTTCAACCACTATGGAAAGCAGTGTGGAGACTCCTAGACAGAATGGACATAGAATTACCAATGGACCCAGCTATCCCTCTACTAGGCATCTACCTTCAAGATGTCACGTCTCGATGCAGAAACTTTTGTACAACTATATTTATAGCAGCTCAATTCTTAATAGCCAAGAATTGGAATCAACCCAAATGCCCATCCATGGAGGATTGGACAGTGAAACTGTGGTATATTTACATGATGGAATTCTACTCAGCTGAAAGGAAAAATGACATATCAAAATTTAGGAAAAAATGGTCTGAATATAAAATATTTCTTGGGTCATGTATTTGGATATTTGGTCTCCAATTAGTGGTACTCCCTGGGAAAGTCATGAAAACTTTAAGAGATAGAGCCTCAATGGAGAGGGACCTTGATTTTTATAGCCTGGTTCCACTTCCTGTACACTCTCTATATTTGTCTTTAGTGAAGAAGTGAGGAATGAAAGTCGCAGAATGCTATCACCTTGGCAAACCTGCTATCATGCCTTCCCCTCCATGGTGAACTGCATCCCCTCAAACTAGCCAAAACAAACTCTTCCTCTCTTCAGTTGTTTCTTGTCTTGTAGAATGAAACTAGACATACCAACAAAATGAAACACTTATACAATGAAAAATTTAAGACACCAAAGAATAAAATTGAAGAAAACACTAGAGGATGGAAAGACCTTCCATATTTATGGATTGGCAGAATTAATATGTGCAAATGACTATATTAATGAAGACAGTCAACAGACACAATGCAATCCATTAAAATGCAAATGATGCTCTTCAAAGAATTAGAAAAAAATGTCCTAAAACGTGTGTGTGTGTTTATCTTTTTTAGAACTATTAGTTTCACTGTGCTCCTGGAATTTGTGTGGGTGTTGGAGATCTGAACTCAGGTCCTCATGCTTGTGTGGCAACTGTTTTACCAACTGCACTGTCTCCCTAGCCCCTTAAATACTGTTAATTTGGCTTTTAGATAGTACCTTTACAAATATGTTTTATTTCATGTGATTTTCAATGATCCCTTCACAATAGTTGGAGAATAAATTCTTGGAGATTCGGGAGCTATGTTGCCAGCCTTATTTTTTTCAGTATTGTGAACTTACATTTATGTCTGGATACTTATAGGTATAATGTTCATGTCAATAGAGGTTGTGATCAGAGAGGCTTTGTGTGTGTGTGTGTGTGTGTGTGTGTGTGTGTGTGTGTGTGTGTGTGTGTTTGACAAACTGAATTGGAGTCTCAGAGCTCATGCTTGTACTTGGTCGTGAAACACAGAAGCATAGATGGAGGATGAATTAACTAGTGAGATCAATGTTTCTCTCAATGAGGTCCAAGTCTGTGAGTAGAAAGCTCACATAAGTATATGTATAAGTTTATTTCAAACCACTGGAAATAGATAAAATACATTACCATATAAAAGTTCTGACAAACCATGTAACAAGCAGGATTTCTCAAATTTCCTCTCTGGCATAACACTTTGCCTGTCACTTAAGTTGGTAAAAATAAAGTTGAATTGAGAAGATATAAAAGGCAATTTCACAGAAGTCCAGAAATAGTATATACCATTCAAATTGCAACACAAGACTAAACTAAAAAGAAAAAAAAAA
>PVHP010046497.1:0-13268 GCA_004024765.1 Zapus hudsonius | reverse complement strand
ATAAATAAATAAATAAATAAATAAATAAATAAATAAATAAATCATGAATGTGGTTGTGTGCACCTGTAATCGCAACACTATGGAGGCTGAAGCAGGAGTACTGCCATAAATTCAAGGCCAGCCTTAGCCACATAGAAATTTCAGGTTAGGCTGGATACAGAGTGAATCTCTGTCTCAAAGTCAAATTGATTTAAGTGTACTAGAGTTTAGTAAATCAGCATTTACTATAAATTTTGGTGTTTGTGGGGGACTCATGTGAAGCCAAAGTTTTCAATGAAACATGGGGGAAGCTGAGGAGGAGTAGATGCTAAACATGAGAAGGTGCAGGTAGGACAGAAGGAGAAGCTTTGATCATAAAGGATAAACTTCATATATAATCACAAAGGTAAGGACAGAGGAGGACCTTGAGGGATAATGAGAGACTTGCTGCATTAAAGTCACATGGCTTTTTTATATCCCCACCTAGAAAAGGAGTGAATAATCGTAAAATTTTGTATGTGTAAATGAAATGTGTATGTGTAAATGTATGTGTAAAGAAGCAAACAAATCACAATTAGAATTTACTAAAACTGAGTAGTGCCTGCCCCCTGGTGGCTAATTTATTGTCTGGCTTGGAGGTTAGTAAGTAACATAGGCCCTCGCCACTCCTTGCATGACACATTCTACTGCATTATTAATCCTACTGTTGATGCTGATCTCTCTGTGTACTCATCTGATACTACAAGGGTTGTGAAAGTCTAAAAGTTCCACTTCCATCCTATGATGAAAGTATGTTTGCAGTAGTCTTAAGACGGGAAAACAAACTGGCATAGTGGTACACTATTGTTATCTCAACACTTGGGGAGGTTGAGGAAAGAGAGTTAAGAGTTCCCTGTCGGGCTGAGGTATGTAGTGAGTTTGAGGCTACCCTGGACTAAATCAAGACCTTGTCTTTAAAATCAGAGAGGGAGGGCGGGGGAGATGGCTCAGTGGCTAAAAGCTCAGGCTTGCAATGCCTGCTAACCTGGGTTCAATTCCCCAGTGTGGTAGTTTGAATGGATGTCCCCCAATAGATTCAAAAGTTTATGAAAGCTTGTGAACTGCCTCCAGCCTTCTGATTGGAGGAGGTGTCACTTTGGCCTGGCCTCCTGGAATACAGCCCTAAGGTAATTCTGGGGTGGATGTAAAATTCCAGCTATATATATGAAAAGACAGCCTGTGGTGAGAGGCCCTTACCTACGTCCTTCTGCTAGGCCATATGAGGGAAGAAGAGACAGAATTATCTGTTCAGTGAGAATTTCCTGCCCCAGGTGAGCAGAGAGACAGCTGGTTGGTCCATACCTGACCAATCAGTTTTAGCACCTAGGTTTGAGCTCTACCTAGACACCTGCCACTCAAGGGGATGGGGATCAGGTTTGGAATCTATTGAACTTGCTTGAAACTGTCACATAACAAGGAAGAAACTGCATTGTGTCTGTGACTGAGGCTGAGACAGAATAGGACTGTTCCTACCTGGGGATGTTTAGTCAGGTTCCACCAAGGAGAGAAAAGTGTGTAAATGAATGAGCTCCTGGTTATGGCAGCACTCTCCTGCAAAACGGGGTTTAAAGGCTGCTAAGGATCCATACAGCTGGTGCTAACATCCCACTAGATGGTTTCTTGAAGCACCGGAAGAGGGGAGTAGAGGAGAAAACAAACAGCCTACAGTAATTGAAGTGGAGATACCAGAACTGATTAGAGATCAGGGAAGAAGTAAAAAATGTCACAATGCACGGATGTGGAAATGGGAGTTCAGATGTGAGGCCAGACAAACTACCCCTGGACACATTCCCAGGGAAAGTACAGAAAGATGGTCCCTTTTTCAGAAATACCCTGGTGAGCAGGCCCACCAAACTTTACCAAGGAGGTCAGTGGCTCAGTGCTCAATAGTAGAGCACGTGCTGGGCATGTGCAAGGCCCTGGGTTGAATCACCAATACTACACCTGCACACACATACATGGTTGTCTTCTACAGACTAGCCTTGCCAGTAGGAGATGACATAGTAGGAATGGGGCCTTTGGAATCAAGTGGGAGTTGACATAATTGTAAGCAAGCACCTTTAAACACTGTGTCATTTCCCCAGCTCCTAGAATTGTAGACTACGGTAGCCAGGTGGTGATTCTTAACTAACCTCAGCAAGGTTGAAGAATTCATGGGCTGGAGATGTAACTTAATTGTTAGAGTGTTTGTGTAGCAAGCACAAAGTGCCTAGTTTGATCCTCAGTACCACACCAACTGGGTGTGGTGACACATGCTTGCAAGTCCAGCACTTTGGAGATAGAAGGAGAATCAAAAGTTCAAGATCATCCTAGGCTATTTAGAAAGTTTAAGGCCAGCCTGAGCTACATGAGACCCTGTGTCTCTCACACACACAAGAAAAAAAATACAACAAAATCATAACAAAAAGAAAAAGAAAGCTGGGCATGGTGACTCATGCCTTTAATCCCAGCACGCTAGAGGTAGAGGTAAGAGGATCTCTGTGAGTTTTAGGGGAGACTGAAACTACATAGTGAATTCCAGGTTAGCCTGGACTAGAGCCAGATCCTACCATGCAAAAAAGGAAGGAAGGAAGGAAGGAAGGAAGAGAAGAGAAGAAAGAAAGAAAGAAAGAAAGAAAGAAAGAAAGAAAGAAAGAAAGAAAGAAAGAAAGAAAGAAAGAAAGAAAGAAAGAAAAAGAAAAGAGAGAGGTTAGGGTGCTTGGTGTGGTGGGGTATACCCACAAAATTACAGCATCTCAGGAGACTGAGGAAAGAGGATCCCGAGTTCAAGGCCAGCCTGGCATACCTAGTAAGACTCTGGCTTAGAAATTTTAAAAAGTCAGTGATGGTGGTAGATGGTTGTAATCCCATAGTCAGGAAAGTAAAGCAGGAGCATCTTGAACTCCAAACTAGCCTGAGCTACATAGTGAGACCCTGTTGTGGGGTGGGGGAGAGTGAGGATTAAGAGACCAAAGGACACAAAGAGAAGACCCTGTGAATACACAGGAGGAAAGAAAGTGTCATCTAAAAATCCACAGGCCAAAGAGAGATGCCCTAGAAGAAACCAACCGTGGTGACACTTGGACTTTGTGTTAGTGCTGTGAAAGTAGTCCAGTACTATGAAAAGGTAAAATTCTCCCCTTTCGTGGTGTATTTGAATACCCTTGATGTCCAGGAGGTGGCGCTGCTTTAGGAAGGTGCAGTGCCTGCCAGGCACACTTGGGTTTCTGGGAAAAAGGCCTTTCAGGGCTATAGCCCCACCCAGCTTCCAGTCCATTCTCTTTGCTTTATGGTCTGCCTATGGCGTCTGCAAGGTCTTGCCACCACAGACTAAGCAGTTCCACCAGGTTTTCCCTGCTGGGACAGACTACAATCCCCTTGTGGGTTTGTGTTGTCGTTTTGTTATGGTGTGTCTTGGTGGCTATGTTGTTGGGTTTTGGCTAGAAGTGGAATGTTTCTAGACATCATTCAGGTTCCTAGCACCTGAAAATGCATTTGAGTACCATATTCTGAGCTCAAACAACTGGGCATGAAGTTTGGCATTGATGGTACACACTTAGAATCCCAGCACGTGCAAAGCTGAGGCAGGAGGATTGCCACAAGTTAGAGGCCAATCTCAGCTACATAGTGAGTTCAAGGCTTGTCAGAGCTACATAGTCTCTCTCTCTCTTTTACACACATACACACACACAAGAATTGTGTAACAAAACTGATGAAAATTGCATTTGCTTCTGCTCTTCTGAATATTAACCTGCTTTAACTCAGTGTCTAAGCTTCATGTCTGGTTTCTAGACTTACTGTTGACTTTCCTGATTGATCTAACACAGTTCTTTCTCCATCTTCTTTTTTTTTTAAACAGAGTCTTCCTCACTCTGTAGCCCAGGCTGGCCTCACATTTGTCACTCCTCCTCCCCTAGCCTCCCCAGAGTTGAAATTATGGGCTTGTGCACCAGAGCTGGTTTTTGTGTCCATCTTCTGTGTCTCTGGTTCAGTTTTGTGTGGTTTTGAGAGGAGGCATTCTTTGGTTCAGGCTGACCTAAAACTCAGTAGTTCAGGCTGGTCTCAAACTCTCAACAACATTCTTGCTTCAGCCTCACAAGTGTCTGGCCTACAGTCATGAGCCACCATACCCAGCTGCATATTTTTTGTGATAAACCAACCAATTATGCCCTCATACTGAGTTGGTACTTAGCAGGAAGTATGTATGTCGGATCTCAGAGCAAGGCCAAGTTTGCAGACAGGATCTGACATGTGGAGCTGGGGTTTTCCCATGAGCAGGGGAACAGGCACTGTAGACACTGATGTTATGCTGTATGGTTTTGCAGACAGAGGCAGCATGGAGAATCATTGAGACAAGGAGTAAGCTTGAAGCTTTGGTGTGCAGCCACAGTAGGTTCAAGGGTTCCAACTGAAGTGACAAGAATCTCATTGACAGAATCTTAGAGCAGAGAATGCCCCAGAACCTTATCAGCACTATTCTGAGAAACCAAGGCCTGGTAGCTAAAGGGGGAGGAAAGAAAGCTACCAGGTGGGAGGAGCACTTATACTTAACATGCTCGAGTCTCCATATAACTTCGCTACTGTGGCATAATGACTCCTTGTCCTTCTCCCTGATACACTCACATATAAGGAAGCTGCAAGTGGATGACCAAGGTTTTACAAGCATAGAAAACCTGCTTCAAATCATACTTCTATCATTTATACTTGGCCTTTCATATCCACAGATTCCACATCTGCGAATTCAACTCACTACAGGTCAAAAGGATTGGGTGAAGTGGTTAAGATCAGGTTATAGGGTGGCATGGTTTGATCCAGCCCAGAAACATATGTGTTCTCAATGCTTGACCCCCAGCTGATGGCAGTTTGCGAATTAGAACCTCACTGGAGCTGTGTTGTTGGGGGCGGGCTTATGGGGTTATAAACCTGCTTGTCCTTGCCAGTGTTTGGCACACCTTCCTGCCGCTGTTAGCAGTGCTGTAACAGAGGTTATGTCCAGCCCTCTGCTCATCCTGCCATCATGGAGCTTCTCCTTGAGTCTGTAAACCAAAATAACCCCATTCTTCCACAAGCACCTTTTGGTTGGGTTCTTTTTGTACACAAATGAGAAAGCTGCCTACAACATAGGGATAGACTGGATTTAACAATCCTCCTAGCCGGGCGTGGTGGCGCACGCCTTTAATCCCAGCACTCGGGAGGCAGATGTAGGAGGATTGCCGTGAGTTCAAGGCCACCCTGACACTACATAGTGAATTCCAGGTCAGCCTGGACTAGAGCTAGACCCTACCTCGAAAAACAAAACAAAACAAAAAAATCCTCCTGCCTCTCTACTGATGTGCTGCCATTACAGGCACCCTGACACTACATAGTGAATTCCAGGTCAGCCTGGACTAGAGCTAGACCCTACCTCGAAAAACAAAACAAAACAAAAAAATCCTCCTGCCTCTCTACTGATGTGCTGCCATTACAGGCATGTGCCATCATATATGACCAAAATTTTTTTCAGAGCTGGAGAGATGGCTCAGCGGTTAGGGCACTTGTCTGTGACGCCTAAGGACCCAGGTTTTATTCCCCATTACCCATGTAAAGCCAGATGTCCATGCATCTGAAGTTCATTTGCAGTGGTTAGAGGCTCTTGCTTGCCCTCTGTCTCTATCTATCTATCTATCTATCTATCTATCTATCTATCTATCTATCAGTCATCTATCTTCCTCATTCTCTCTCAAATGAATAAACATTTAAAAAATAAATATTTTTTTAAATATTTTTTCAAAACTAGTTACATATAAGCCAGCCAGCTGTGGTGGTGAGAGCCTGTGATATCAGTAACCAGGAAGAGGTGGCAGGAGGATCATTACTTCAAAGCTAAACTCAGCTACGTAGTGAGCTTGAGGCCACCCTACTTTTACATGAGACCCAGTCTCAAAAAAAAAAAAAAAAAAACCAGCCGTGCGTGTTGGCACACGCCTTTAATCCCAGCACTTGGGAGGCAGAGGTAGAAGGCCACCCTGAGACTACATGGTGAATTCCAGGTCAGCCTGGACTAGAGCGAGACCCTACCTCGAAAAAACAAAAACAAACAAAAAACCATGTTGGATGTGGTGAAGCACGCCTTTAATCCCAACACTCAGGAGGAAGGCCAGCCTGAGACTACATAGTGAATTCCAGGCCAGCCTGGGCTAGAGTGAAACCCTACCTGGAAAAATAAAAGTATAAAACAAGTACATCTGTATTGAACATATAATTTTTCATTGTCATTATTTCCTAAACAATACAGTATGACAACTATTTATATAGAATGAGTAATCTAGAGGTTACTGAAACTATAGAGGAGAATCCTGGCCTCATGGAGCAGATTTGTATTCCCAGAACCTCAGAGGCTGAGGCAGAAGGATTGATTGGTGCAAAGTCAAGGCCAGCCTGGGTTACAATGTAAGAATTTGTCTCAAAATAAATAGATAAAAAGATCTGGGCTCTCCTCTTTAATCACAGTACTCAGGATGCTGAGGTAGGAGGATCACCATGAGTTGTAGCCCAGCCTGGGCTAGATAGTGAGTTCCAGGTTAGTCTAGGCTAGAGTGAGACTCCGCCTCAAAATAAAATACAAAACCTAAAGTGCATAAAGAGAATATGCATAAGATTAGAACCTTATTTTATGGACAGGATTGCATAAACTTGCATTTTGGTATAAATAGGGTTTCCTGGAACTAATCACCCAACTGATAATCAAGGAAAGCCTATTCTTCCTGTCACATGTCTATGGCTATGTATCTTACTAAGAATATATAAAAGAATATAACATAAATGAATCTTGTGTGTCTTGCTTCAAAACAACATAATCCCAGCACTGTGGCAAAAACCTATGACTACCCAGCTAGAAATAAGGAAGAGGTGTGAGGGTCACATGTGACCTAAAGTTTAAGATCAGTCTGGGCAGTATGGTGGAATCTGACTCATAAAGGAAACAAGGTAAAACACAATGTCCAATACATAGTCTATAATTGTACTTTGAATCTTTTGAGGCTTATAAAATATGTGCTGAAGAAAAAATAATTTTAAATCATCTTTATTGGTAAGAGTAATCAGCAGTGTTAGAGAGAGGAATACCCTATTACTAAAAAAGAACTGAAAGGTTGATATATAGGAATAGTTCCTACTAACAAAACTTGTTAAATTTATTTGGAATATAACAAGACTGGTATTTTACATAAACACTTTACTACTAAACATACTGCAATTGAAACTAGAATTTCTTATTAACATCGTGCTTGTTAGCTAAGGTTGGGATGACATCACTTAGTTCAAAATCCCTCTTCATAGTCATCTCATCTCCTTAGCATGGATTGGACTGAATTTCCAATATTTGCCATTTCTTCTTGTTGCTGTTTCAGGAAAGTCAATAAGAAGCATGTTTAATTTTCAGTTAATGCTTACATATAGCATCAAATTAAATCTCATTAATTTGTATCTTTTCAAATGGATATATAACTTACAGTTTCCATCATAATATTTTTGTAGCATACTCATAGTTTCTTTAAGTTCCTTTAGAATATCATTAAGTTGATTATTGGCTTTCTTGTCTAAGTTCTCCAATGTCTAAAATACAAAAGCTACTTTAGTATAACATAATTTTTCATGTGATGTCTTTATTGCAAAATTACTTTTCAAAAATGAGAATTTTTATTGAAATACACATACTAATATTTTAATGATTTAATACTTGCATATAATGTATATCTCCTAATCATATTCTGCCCCATCACCCTCTCAGTAAAAGAGTTCTCACAGAATCCTTTCTTCTTCTCTCAACTAGTTCTCCTCTTTCTTTCACATCTTTTCAAATGACCAAGTAATGCTCACTAATTATGACAAGTTACAAACCTAATAACTATGCAAAATTTAAATTCACCCACTATGACTCAGGGAAATTTGCAAAAGAGGGGGCGGAAAGAATGTAAGAGTCATGCGGTGGGGGGAGAATAATTAATGCATAAGAGGGAATGTCATCATGGATTCAATGGCTTTATCAAATAACCTGTGATTCTGAGCATATTGTTATGTTAATATATATAATTTTAAGCCAATAAAAACAATTAAAAAATTATTAGTACTTCATATGGATCTAAATTCATATGTAAAGTATTGAAATAGAGGCTGGAAAGATATAAAGAAATAGAGGCTGGAAAGATTAGCCAGAAAAGGTAATTGCTTGCAAAGCCTGATGGCCCAAGTTCCATTCCCCACTATCGATGTGAAGCCAGATGCACAATGTGGCACATGCATCTGGAGTTCATTTTCAGTGTCAGGATGCCCTTGGCACGCACATACTCACTGACTCCTAAATTCATAAATAAAAATTTTTAATACAATTAAAATACATCATGTCAAATGTGATTACAGAAGGTATAAAACTAGAATATTTTGTTCAAGTACTATTTTAATTAACTTAAAGTCAAAATGGAGACTAAAAACTGGGCATAATGGCACAAACACGCAAAGTTCTCTAGAACCAGGTGAATTGAGATCTTGAGGCAAGCCTGGGCAATGAAGTAAGACACTCAAATAATATTTTTTAAAAAGAAAAAAAAAGGTGTAGACATAAAAAACTACATATTCTCATCAATAAATATAAACTTGAAATTTTCTAGTAATTTTCTCCAAGGTCAAGTCTTAACTTACATAACACAGTCAATGTGACATTAATCCAAAAGTGGAAAAAATAATAAGTAGATGTGTTTTTATGTTATTAACAACAAACATTATATTTCAGTATTTTTGTTTTCAGACAGGTTGCACTGAATAGTCAAGGCTACCTCCTACTCAGTAGGAGCCTCCCACAGTCTCCCAAGAAGAGATACTGTGAGCATGTGAAAAAATTTTTTTTCACCTAGTGAAAGACTTACATTTTGATTCTTCATTATTCATTCGATATATAGTTATGCTACTACAAACCATGTAAAGCATACTATGTGAAATGCTATGGAGACACTAAAAAATGAAAAACCAAAACAGGTCTTTTTTGTAGTGTGGGGAAAAATCAAATAGTGCAAAACTTTATAATGGGAATTACAAAGCAGCTTCATGTAGCTATGCAATAGAAAATGGAGACTGAATCAAGTTTAGTTGGAAAAAGAATAAGATTTCAATAATAATTTCTGTAAGAGTCTTCAAAAGTGTCAAAATGTACAGTCAGCGTGTTCAGAGAAAGCAATTGTGTTGAGACATGAATGGACAAATGTAGTCAATAAAGCTTATTAATAAGCCGGGTGTGGTGGCACATGGCTTTAATCCCAGCACTTGGGGGGCCAAGGTATGAGGATCACTGTGAGTTCGAGGCCACCCTGAGACTACATAGTGAATTCCAGGTCAGACTGGGCTAGAGTGAGACCCTACCTTGAAAAACTAAAATAAATAAATAATAAAGCTTAAAAAGCAACATATGTCATGTCTAAGAACTTAGATGTCAAAGTGAGATGATTAATTTCTTATTATCAATCTGACAGGATTTTGAGTCATCATAGGAAAAAATAACTGAGCAGGACAGTTAGGTATTTTTCTAGATTCAGTTAACTGAGGAGGGAAGACCCACCCTAGATTTGGTGGCATTATTTCATGGACTGGGGGTCCCAGACTATATAGAAAGAGGAACCTAGGTGAGCACCAACATTCATTGCTGTTAGCACACAGTGGACTGAATGTGACCTGCTACCTCAACTCCTGCCACCATGCCTTACCCACCAAGATGGACTGTAACCTGGAAGAGTAAACTGAAATACACCCACGCATCCTTCCTCCTTTCCTTCCATCCTTCCAGGATTTGGTCACAGGATCAAGAAAAAAAAACCATAGTGGAAGCCTCTGATAGATTTTCAGGGAAAAATTATATTCTAGAAAGATAATATTCATACCAGTATATGATAGATGGTAAAAGATATCAGATACAGCAATTCTCAATGTACAAGCAAAGGATGACGAATGTTTAATAGTACAGGAAAAGAATGAATCAGGGAAACATCAGTACATCAGTAGTAATTGAAAGAAAAATAACAAAGGACTACAGATGGAAAGCTTACGAAATCTTGTAATAACTGAATACTAAATAGAAAGGACTGGAAGAGTCAAAAACTACTCTAAAATTCCTACACTGTTACATGATATTTGGTTATAATATTTGAGAGAAATATTATTAGCACTTTTTCAAGCCATTCTGCCCAATGCAAACTCTTCTCAGAAAAGACAGCAAGCTGACAAAAACTCTACTTATAAACAGAAAACATGTTTTGCAAATTATTTTAATATCCTTGTAAATATTTATTTTTAAGTTATTATGTATATTCTTCTACTAATACGCATCTTTAACAGTATTATTTCTAAATATACAAATTTTAAACCCTAAGTGCCTGCGATATTGTGGGCTTTCTCTTAGGATTATAAATTTGTACATCAAGTATTTTGGTCACTTTAACTTAATAAACTATCATAATGGAAATCTATCTTTGGTACATGTGAAAACCAAAGCAAAAATAAGTAATTTCAATTCAGTTTTTCTTATTTAATAAGCAACCATGCGTGGTGGCGCACGCCTTTAATCCCAGCACTCGGGAGGCAGAGGTAGGAGGATCTCCATGAGTTCAAGGCCACCCTGAGACTCCATAGTGAATTCCAGGTCAGCCTGGGCTAGAGTGAGACCCTACCTCAGAAAACCAAATAATAATAATAATAATAATAATAATAATAATAATAAGCAATGGATTTACAAAAATAAAAGGGCAATAGAAAATTATGTACAGCTTGCTAATTTCAGTTAAACAGGAATGTTAATAAATCCAGATTTCATGTAGAATTTCATTTCTAAGTAAAACTCTCAATGTCCCATCTCTTATCGTGATTATTTCTCACAAAATTATTAAAGTTCAACATATATTTATCACTTCAGTCAGAAACAATGAACACAAAATGAAAAGGACTTAACTTTGTAAATATAATCAAAATGTTTATATTTTATATTTTAAACTTTTTATTTATTTATTTATTTATTTATTTATTTATTTATTTATTTATTTATTTTATTTATTTATGAGAGAAAGAGGCAGGCAAAACGAAGGTGAGTATGGGAGTTCCAGGGCCTCCTGATACTATAAACAAACTCCAGATAAATGCACCACTTTGTGCTTGTGTTTGCCTGGGTACTTGGGAATTGAAACCTGGCCATCAGGCTTTGCAAGTAAGCATTTTTAACCACTGAGCCATTTCTCTATCCCTTTCCCATCGTTTTGGAAAACAAAAAGAATTGCATTAAATTTTATATAAAAAGTATTATTATCATGTATAAAATACTTATAGGAACTCCCCATGGAGCCCTATAATTTCTTTCTCTCTCCGCATCTGAATAATTTTAGACTTGAAAAGCTTTTCCTCCTTCTTCACATCTTGTCTACACATATAAAGGAAAATTTTTATAATATCATTGATGTCAAATTGGTTTTTCTAATCTATCTCTGAACTGTAACCCCCATCTTAGAATTTTAAATTTAAAAAATCCATTTTAACCTAAATGGAGTAGTATTCTGTATTTCAGCAATGTGAAGAAATAACAAAAATATTTTTCTTTCTTTCCTTTTACATTTTTTATAATATTTTATTTATTCATTTTCAAGCACAGAGATAAGAGAGAGAGAGAGAGAGAGAGAGAGAGAGAGAGAGAGAGAGAGAGAGAGAGAGAGAGAGAGAGCACCAGGGCCACCACCTTGTGGGTCTGGCTTATGTGGGTCCTGGGGAATTGAACTGTGGGCCTTAGGCACTGGAGGCAAGTGCCTTAACCGCTGAGCCATCTCTCCAGCCCTCCTTTTACATTTTATTTGCATGTGTTTAGGTTTATTGACCCTTCCCCTCCCAGGTTAAGAATATTCTATATGGGATGTAATTGAGTGGTTAAGCATTTGCCCATCATGCAGCAAACATTAAAATAGATTAGCAATATGCCTAAAAATCACAGTTTTAAAAATAAAGGGATCACAATATATTATCAAACAGCACATATTTTATATACTTTACTTGTAGGATGACCACAACCTCCCCAATCGCTTTTTGTTTCTTCTCTCTCTCTGTCACTGGGACCAGGGGCTCCTTCGTAGCACCCCTCCCCCATTGCTTTTTTTCCTTCTCTCTCTGTCACCGGGACCAGGACTCCTTCGTAGCCCCTCCACCCGCCATCTGCCATGCCCCTCCCCATCCTCTGGGTCCGTGGGTTAGTTAGGGAGTCGAAGACGTGCATCAACTCCCTGTTCACCCACGAGGGCTGGGTGAGCAGTGGCTTGGAATAGCTGTGAGCCGAATGGGAGATGAGACTCTCGGGAGAACGCAGCAGTGGGCAATTCTCATTTTATTGTGTAGATAGCAGTTGCTTATACAGAGAAAAGTCAGAGGTAGAAGCATAGGAAGCAAGATCTGTGAGCATCTCATGAGTTTGATTGGTAGGGGCCAGTATTCTTTGGATACCTATTTTGCATAGATAAGTTGAGGGGGCTATGTGAATCTATACATGGACATGTATAGAATTGTGATGTCAGCAGAGGAAATATAACCTTATTGCTTAGGTATGTTATTGTAGCTGGACTAAGTTAGGCTTTGAATTGCCTGCTAGTCTCAGGGGACAGCTGTGGCCTGCCTGGGGGCTGGAGCGTTCAGGATTGCTAAGATTTATAGGGGCCCTCAGACTTTACCTCAACTTCCTTATTAGGAGGAGACAGTCCTAGAAGCCTGACAGACTCAGAAAAACCCTACATCCTCCATTCCCCTCAGCAGGGTCCCACACCATCCCTTTTTTGTTTTTTCTTTTTCTCTTTTAATGGGACTGGGGGCTCCTTCGTAGCTCCTCCTCCCGCTGTGTGCTGTGCCCCTCCCCATCCCTTTTTTGTTTTTTTTCTCGTTTAACGGGACCAGGGGCTCCTTCATAGCTCCTCTTCCTGCCATCAGCCGCGCCCCTCCCCCATCGCTTTTTTTCTTTTTCTCTGTCACTAGGACATGGGGCTGCTTCGTAGCCCATCCTCCAGCCCTCTGCCGCTCCCCTCCCCCATCACTTTATTTTTCTTTTACACTGTCCCCGGGACCAGGGCCTCCTACATAGCCCCTCCCCCGCTCTCCAGCGTGTCTGCCGTGGCCCTCCCACATCGCTTTTTTCTTCTTCTTCTCTCTCTTTCACCAGGACCGAGGCACCTTCGTAGACCCTCCTCCTGCCCTCTGCCACGCCCCTCCCTCATCGCTTTTTTTTCTTC